>NCVS01001352.1:139248-169763 GCA_003055095.1 Goniozus legneri
AAAAAAAAAAAAAATAATTATACAGTTAATAATGATTTACATTAATTAGCGAACGAGAGTTTTCCAACCTGATCAACAATGTAAGCGAATGGCATGTAAGCGACGCGACGCAATGCCATGAGCATTAGAAAATTTATGTTACTTTCGTAATCGTTTGTGGAATTATTATATAAACCGAGACGATGTAAATGCTGTGGTGTGTAGACCGATAACTCAATTGCATCGCCAACAGCTTCGTGGAACCCTTTTAGAACAATATTTGTGATTGAATTTTATTTGAAAATATAGTTAATGTTTTCATTTGGTATTATAAATCACCTGGTAATGGCTCGTCGCGAAATATAAGAGGCTGGTCTTTGTATTGTAGATAATACTGAAGCTTTGCCACTTCGCGATGCGTTGACAATAGATCATCCATTGTCACTTTAGTGCATTGTTTTATTCTACAATATAGAACATTAGGTGGATCTAAAACTGCTTATTATATTGATAGCAAATAAAGATTTATATAAAAATAATTTACCTATAATCTACTCTGTTGCAAAAGTCCCACGCATTTGGCGTACATTTAACTTCTCTATCAATTGGTTTTTCTATTAGCGAAAATCTCCAAAATTCTGGAGGCATTGGTTTCATGCCTAATGACGTGAAAAATTCTTCTGCTATTTGGAACATCCTTAAAATGATCAAAATAACAAATATATTATTATACGTGATTTTCGGATATTTCGTAGCTGTCGTACGAAAATAAACTCATAATATATCAACCTCATTGGCGTGTATCCTTGAATCATCATATCAAGAGTGGTATCCAATTTCCTTGTTGCTGGAAAAGGCTGAACCAAGTCGTAAATACCTTCCCAATCTTGAGCCCACATGTTGCCCAATATGTGTGCTGGTAGAGGTCCATTTTTTCGTATCTTATCTCCATATCTTTCGATCAATTTTGACCTCACGTAAGTGAAGAGATTTTTATATAAAGGAGTTATTGCTGACATTACTTCAGCAATATTCTGTTGAAAATAATCGTCATCGAATTCTTCTCTCATTTGATCGCCAGCATCGGAAAATCCTTAAAATAGTTTGAAATATATTACATAAATTTTTCGATCCAATGAAAAAACTTACCATTCAGTCTTGCAGCTTGATTTGCTAATTGGGAGTATCGTACGTATTTATTCTTCAGAGATGGTCCAATCGTGTCGTGCCAAGCTTGCCAATAATATGACAGTTCATCGTAATCTCTAGATTGCATCATAATTTTTCCAATATCTATAAAAATTATTGTATGATGGACACTGATAAGTGAATGTGAAAGAAAATTAATGATTAAAACGTACCGCGTTCATAGCTTAAATCACAATTTGCACCTATTTTCTGATAAGGACAAATTCTAGTTCTGCCATATATTTCTTTCATTTCGACAATTAATTGATGGATCTGTAAAAAGAAACATAGATATATATATAAATTTTGTATAAAAGAAAAATGCTTACTTCATTAAATTTATCGTCAGTGAGAGCATTGCGTCCTCTGATCGCAATCATTTTAAGCTGTCTTCTTGCTAAAGAATCAGGGATTCTACTCCATGCGAAATCGATAGCCTTTCTCCAGGAAGCTCTTTCGAATTTTAATTTCAACATTTGCTCGTCCAACTAACAATAAAATCAAAATGATAAGCATGCAAAATTTATACTCTGTATATTACTGATAAAATCTATCGTTTCACCATTTTTCGACGATTTTTATCTGTAACATTTGTTGCGTAGTCCCACTGTGCCATCATAACCCTACTACACATTAAAGATGCTTCACGGTCGTATTCACGAAGAAATTGCAGGGCTTCGCCCAAATTCATATTCAGTCCCTGCAATGATTAAGAAATGTTCTGATTTTGTGAATAACAACAGTGTCACAATGTTTTGAAATAACAGTACGAATCACTGATTACTTCTATTAATGAAACAAAATTAGAAATTCAAATTCAATCATTTGGTTGTTGAAGAGAACAATGAACATTTATGAAAGCAGATCCGGTGGTTGGGTATTCTATCAAACTGTATCATCGGTGAAGTACCGTTATTTGAGAAGTGTTTACAAATTTGTTTTCATTGTGGTCAGAAACAAAATTATCTGTGTATAGTGTTACAATTATAGAATTTGAGTTACCTCTAAATATCTGCAAAAACATTCTTGCGCAAATGCTGTGAGTATCAATGTTGTAATTGCTACTCTCACGTGGAGAAACTTGATTTCCAATCCGAACCTCATCTTGAGAATTTCGATACTTCCGCTAGTTATTTTTCAAGAGTGCAAGTTGTAACTTCCTCTTGATTTCAAGATTTACATTATACTTAATATTTAGGAATAAAATATAAGCATTAGAAATAACTATATTTACAAAACTTGAAAAACTACTTGAATAAAGAGCACAAAAATGTCCACGAAAATTTGGAATTGTACAAAATTTTGTTTTACTTGATATAAATTAAAATTTCGAAAAGTTGAAATCGAATATTCTGAATTCGACGAAAGTACAGTTTTAAAAATGACGTGTATCACGGAATAAAGAAATATAACTCCCGTATTTAAAATCGAACTAATTTCATATAAATCAAAATTTGTAATGTAATATATAAATATCACTCGCAATAAATTTATTACCACAAAAATGATAATCAACACCTAACTTTACATAATAATTCACGACATACACCCTTAACACATAGGTTGAATCCATAAGACCTATTCAAAATTTCAGTTGTTGGTTTGTAGATTGAAAATTGTCGAAGAACTCAGTAGTAGCTACTGCATCGCTCGGTAGAACTGAATCACGTTCAGGGTAGAGATGTACGATTTTCCTGAACGGATACTTCGCGGGTAAAAAGAGGAAGGGACTGGCATCATCGGTGCGTGAAGCGTGACCGGTCGACGTACAGCATGGCACACGCCAAAATCCTCGACTATATCCTAAGGTCGAATGTAGGTTTAGCCTTTGAGATTACATTTTGTCAATTACGCGATCCGTATTAACAAATTCATCCTATTATAATGAAATTTTTATTTCTTGGACGATTAAACTTTATCTTAAACTTTAATTCAACTTTTATTTTTCCAACTTCTTGAGTGAGCCCAATTCGTGTTGTAGGCATTCACCAAGATTTTGGAAGAGTTCAAGAATGAGAACTATCTCGCACATCTTCTGTAGAAAGTACAAAAGCAACAAACAGAACTTCCTTCACGTAGCAGACACCGTAACTCCAATTATTTCGTCGCGCAATCTGTGACGGTAAAACCGCACGGTAATTGTCCAAGCGACGTAATTGCGTCTCCACACCTTTATGAGTGTATCTATGAGCCTGAGGGCAACAAGAAACGAGAGTGGGCATACAGTTATGTAGAGTAACAACATGTCTGAAAGAAGACGTTGAGAAAGTGATCAATCAACGTTAGTTCACTATTATTTGTTCTGGATAATAAAGATCAATAACAATAAAGATTTTACTCCGTAAAATTAACAATTTTAATTAAACTAATGGTTTCGAGAATACAGCATTCCTTAAGAACACGATTTAAAGAATTTTCGATTTTTATTTTTCTACGTAATATTTTCACGAAACGATAAATTTTCCGTTAGAAAACAATAAATCGTTTTGAGTGAGTCGTTGTTTGAGTTCTGAACGCAAACATATACTATCCATGGCTGACATATTATTATTACAGTATATTCTTATCTTTATTTTGTATTTCTAGTTATTGCCATTAATATGAAGGTCGCATAAAGCTGTTATGCTTTTGAATAATTAGTTGAACATAAAATATCTTACAAAACTTTTGTTCTTCACAGAACGAAGATAATTACAACACTGCAGTTTTCATCACCTTCTATTTCTGGTATTCTTACAAAAAAATTTTATGTCGTTTCGATTACGCGAAAGAAGCTATTTCTAGGAACTATATAGACAGAAATCGCCTAGAACTTTCATTGTAAACGAAAATCCATAACTTCGAACAATTTAAGAAACGAAAAAGAAAAGTTTAAGTATACAAAAGCCTATTGTTCGAATTTACTGTACTGTTTCATACGACGTAACGTTTATGTCTTGAGAAGCAATAAATGTCACTTATTTTCTAAGAAATTTGCAGAAGGCTCACCCGATAAGAAATTTTTATCACTAAAAGTTTGAAGCTGAGCCAACAGAGACTGAAAATTCCCCAAATGTTTTAGCATTAGAGAGGAAATTTCCAGTAACTTGAAATAGTATTAACTTCATTACCGTAAATTTTTATGCTATGTCCACTTCGATTTTCTTCTGACTAGTTTTTTGTCATTTGTAAAATGTTTCTACGTCTGGAAAGCCGATTGTGTGTTTTTGTTACTACATCCAATTCTGCCTTTAATTTTACAAAATCCATTATTTCCGGTACCTGTGTATTTTTGCTCAATTGTAATTTAAACTAAATAAAATTGAAATTCAAACATTATTGCAATTATACTTCATAATTCTCGAAAAGTTTAGATAGCGACACGAGTTCACGTTGTTCTTCTTTGAGCTGTTTTAAAGTTATGTCGTAATTTATATGTATTTTATTTATTTGGTATTTCCTCGAATCTATTTCATTTCTCATCGAATTCAATTCACGATTCAGAATTTCTATTTTGTGTTTGTGAAGAGCGGCTTTGGTGCTCAATTTGGCTAGAAAATTTATTTTCATTGTTACACAGTGTTACGGCTTTAAATGTAGTAGTGAAAGGATTATCTAGTTACCCGCAGGTATTTTCATTTTAGTTATGTATGAATTTTTTTCATCTATCTGTTTAGCATACATATCATTCTCAGTTTGAAGTTGAGTGAAATCTACGGGACGCAAATCTGCTCCCATCATCTCTTTTTGAATCATTTGTTTCTTTGTCAACCTTATATTCAATTTTGTAGAATATGTTTTCAATCTTAGTTTTTCAATTAAAGAATCATATTTTTTTAACCAATCATCGAAAAATCTAAAATTTGGAACAAATAAAAATCAGTAATGTGATTTATTAAGATTATGGTATAATATAATCTGTTTCACATAAAATCCTATTATACTTTGTGAACTTCGGAAAAGGGATTTTTCCAGTTAAGTGCTCTACACTGTTTTTGATGATTTTTTCTTCAAATTCTTCTTTCAAACTGCGTGTTTCACAAGTTCTTTGTTCTATCTCTACTAATTTTGCTCTTAATTTTCTTCTTTTTTTCGCAATTTGTAGGGTTATTAATGCCAATTCTGATTTGACTTCTAAGTACTCATTTTCCAACATACCCATTCGTTGATCAATATGAATTTTACTACGCAAAGATGGGAATAATTTTATGAATGAGAGAGAAAAATTTTCTCACGATTTTGTTACATACTTTGCCCCTATCGACACTATTTGACTATGCGTCATGTACGTGCTCCCTGATTGCAAACTATTATAACTCTGCGAACGTTTTTCATTTTCACTTAAGATACTAGGATCATCATTCAACTTTGAAACCTTTAAAGCTAAACGATTCGTTTCACTCAACTTCTGTTTGAGAATTTCCATTTTCTGTGGTAGTGCTTGTTATTAAATATAAGCCCCATTTATTTTTTTACTCAATATGAAAGTTATTACTTCATCATTGATATGTACTTATCAAAAATTGCGGATCGTTACGGTTAAGATATCGTTCAAACATGTCATTTTCGATTGATAATAATTTGTTATTAATTATTGTTTGAATCAATACATCGCGTAATTCATCATAAGTCAAGGCTGAAATTTATTTCTGTAAAGAATTTTGAGAATGTATTATTTAATTTTTTTCTAACCTGTTAAACAAATTTCTTCATCTTGTTTTTCAGTTAAGTTATGACTGATTGTAAGACTTGATCGACTATCATCTCTCGTAGACATTATGAACAAAGTTTTAACTGTTTATTTTTAATATTACAAAATTATAAAAAATTTAAAAAATTTATATTTCGGGATATCAAAATTGAGTTACATCGTACAAATACATCAATTGTTTTAGGTATAAGAAGTTTTATTGAAATCTTCTACATTTACATAACAAAACTCAATCATCTTCAACTATGTTTCGACGATAGATTCTTTGAGATCTTGTTGTTTTATTTCAACATTATTAATGTATAAAATATATGAAATACCAATTTCTTTTTGACCTGAGCTGAATGATCTGATTACAGCTGGTAAATCACCTACTGAGAATAATATTTCTGCTCCACCGTCCGTAAATTCATTCTATCGTGAAAATCAATGCAAATCTCATTTACAAATATTTGCTGAAAAACAAATTTAGTCATATAACTGGTTTCTACATTACCTCCACTTCGATCTGTTCACCATTGACCCAAACTAATTGAGTTTGTTTATCTAAAATAATAAGTTTCAATCAAATTTCAAATGAAATAATATACAACGTAAATTTTAAATATTCATAATTATTGAAGTACCTAGTATCACCTTAAATTCATCATTGCCGACGTTTGCTAACCACGTTTCTAAATTTCTCGACTGCGATTGTATGAAATTTTTATAACTCTTACCATTCACCCATAAGGTATAAGAATATTTTAAACCTGTTAATATTGTGAAATAGATTTTTAAATCAAGAAAAGGAACTTTTATTCGTTTCGAATAAAATTACTTACCTGGTATTGGATCTACTCTGATCACAAATCTGGTGTCACCTAACATGAAAACTTCATCGCCGACCAAACGAAACATCCAATCACGGTGTACAATTTCTTGGCCATCTAATTTTACTATTCGCCGCCCGGTGGCTGTTCCATGTTCAAATTCAACAACGTGGTTACCATCGCTCAGCGGAACATCCCACCGCGCAGTTGGTTCGTTCGATGTTTTCTCTAGAACGTGCATGCTTCTAGGATTGAAAATATGACGTATCGATTGCTATTATTAAATTTATAGGGGATTCTCAGAAGATTACAAATTGTTTTCAATAAAAAAATCGTGTAGAATACGTATAACGTACATACCGTAGTAGCGCGTTCGCCATGTTCCCAAGACATCTGTTTTGACGCACCTGTTTCTGACCTGTTTATTGATCGTATTCACCGCGGCCACTGTCTATATTGATTTGCTAACACATTACGGTTTACAACTCTATAATTGTGAATAAGAATATTTCATTTTATGCAATCATAAAATTACGAATGATAAATTTTTATTCAAGTATTATTACGATATTTACATGCTATTGGAAATAATTTTCTTAGACTTATTCAGAAATCAAAAAATCGATTTATTTTTACAAAATTTCAAACAAAATTAATGTAGCAAATATTATGGAATGTAAATTTTTTTTTTTGCCAGATATTTAATCCGTATGGGCGGGAAGTAGTTTTCCAGAGCATGGTCCGAATCCAATCCTGTAACCATCTCCAACACAGTAGCCTGATAACAAATAAAGAAAGCCAACATAAATTTCACGAAACGACTAAGTTAAGTTTTCATATTTACCTCTGATATTAACTTCATCCCCGTCCTGTAAAAATTTCCTCGTAGTTCCGTCCTTCATTGCAATTGGTTGAGTTCCTTTCCAACACAATTCAAGCATAGATCCGTACGAATCTGCCGTCTGTAAGTACAATAAATTTTCGATAGGATAGAATAAACATTAGTAGCATTTAGTATTATTTCATTTGTAACAAATAAGAACCTCTCCACTTATAGTTCCAGATGCCATCAGATCACCGGGGTTTATATTACATCCGGTAACTGTGTGATGAGCAAGCTGTTGCTGAGCAGTCCAATACATGTATTTGTAATTGCTTCTCGACACTGTTGTGACAGTTCCGTTAGGACTCTTGATGTCGACTTCTAATTTAATGTCGAAGTTGCAAGAATTTTGATGTTGAAGGTATGGGAATGGAGTTGGATCTTGCGCCATATTGGGGACATGGAACGGTTCAAGAGCTTCCATTGTCACAACCCAGGGTGATATCGTTGTTCCTAAATTTTTCGCTCCAAATGGTCCTAAAGGAACGTATTCCCATTTTTGTATGTCGCGAGCACTCCAATCGTTCATTGTGACCATGCCGAAGATGTGATCGTAAGCTTTTGTCGCTGGTACGGTATCTCCAAGTTTCGTCGATGGACCACCTACGAAAAATGCTACTTCGAGTTCAAAGTCCATCAATTTGCAGGGTCCGTAAACTGGAGCTGCGCCTTCGACGGGTAAAGTTTGTCCACGTGGCCGTCTTATCGGAGTACCGGAAACGACAACAGAACTGGCTCTGCCGTGGTAACCGACTGGTAAATATTTCCTGAAAAAATATTTTTCATTATTCGACCGTTAATTCAATTCTCAAAATTGTTTTTCTTTTATTCTCGAATTCATTTTTCGGTACCAGTTTGGCATCAAGGCATTCTCCTTGCCGCGGAACATAATTCCAACATTTGTGGCGTGGTGAATTGACGAATAGAAATCGGTGTAGTCGCCAATTTTGGCTGGACAGTGCATCGTAGCATCATTTTGCGACACGAACACTCTGAAAAAAATAGAAAATATATGAGTTACGTATTAACACAAAATTTATTTTTCAAACCTACTTGGTTCTCAATTCAGGTTCTTGGAGAGCATGATTACTCGCAGAGAGCAAATGTTGGATTTTTAAGCGAGCCTCGATCCAAGCAGGCCTACCCAGTTCCATGAACTCATTCAGACAATCATTTTGAAAAACATTTTGATGGTCCTTTAGTAGTGGCCCATCGAAGAAATGTGAGATTGTACTTAGGTCAAGAATCAATTCTCCGATAGCAACACCGATTCTTTTCCTTGGCTAAAAACAAACATTTTTTATAAATATTTATTGTACTTATATGATATTCAATGTTATAATAGTTTTGTTAACTAGTTAATAATACAACATATTAATTAAACTAAATTTCATAAGTGGTAATCAACTTTTATTTATGAAATAAATTTAAAAAATAATGAAGCAATGTGAAATGAGGTCTCTATCGTACCGATAGAGTACAAACACACGATAACGAAACGTTTCTCTTAAATGTCGCGTGGGCTGGGAGGGCGCTTTGGTCCATTACGTGGAAACTTAGAAATCCGATGAAATCATTTTCGATTATTGAATAAAATAACTCCCTGTAATTTCTCTGCTAACGTCGAAAGAAGATAGAGTTCACGAATAAGTGTGTTGAATTAGCTTTGCGACAAAAAATAAAATGTAACGAGAGTAAAATTCATTTTATTGGAACGTATAACCTATAAAATCATCTAATGGTAGATAAGGAATTTAACTTATCAGTTTGGAACTATCTGTAAAAATACAATAAGACGGTTGTACTCACGTTATCTGCCGTAGAGAAAACACCATAAGGTAAATTTTCGATTGGAAAATCGCAATCGGGGGAATATGGAATGAAACTCTTCATGGCTGAAACTGATGTGCACTACTACCGGGATCCAAAAGTTAAATGTTCGTTACAGCCAGCGAGATAATGAACGAATGGAGGCACGTCGAGGTCGACCGGTCATCCCGCGATAATTTATACACCTGTTTACTGATCTTGTCGGAGCCGAGCCCCTAGTTTGAAAACAGGTTCATAATACCCGAATGACAACTAATGGTATTTTCTTTTTCGAACACATATTTCGAAAGAAATTCAAAATACAAAAATAATTTTTAAATTATTTACTGAGCTAATACATCTAGCATTACAATTTTAATTTTTCTGAAATGAAATATAATTTTTGTTGGATTTAATTTCAATTTGAAATAAAGATCAAGAAATCTCGATAACAGCAGTTTATTAGACATTAATATACAGTGGATAATAAGGGCAATCATGTGAATAGATGTTTACCATGACATCATTTTTACGACACTTTAACAAACGTTGATTATAGTCGTTATTTTTCTCCACTTCGTTCTGGCTGTTTTTTTTTTTCTTTTTTTAATACATCCGATAATTTTTCGTTTACATCATATATAGATTTATGTAATTTTCTATATGTATATATAAATGTATTTCGTCATAATGTAAGTAGTTCCTCCTCTTAGTTTTCGAGGGCTCATCTATTTACTAGTTGATATTCTCATAGTTTGGAAGACATGGGACTTTGTTGTTGCTGTTCTCACTCCGTTACCAACTTAAAGACTAATAATTAACAATGGCAAGGTGAGGATTTTTTCTGTCTTAAATATTGCGATAAGTCGTAAGTAATGGAATTGACCAATGTTGCCGTTCTCATACTTGTACCAATTTCTCATCAGATTTTTAAAAAACAAATTATATGCTATAAAAGTGTCTATGTACAATAAAAATTAGCATTTAAGTGCAGGAAATATGTACAGTGCGAGAACAAAAGTTCGTAAGGCTTTGAGATATACAATACTAAATAAACTCATATTGTTCATAATACAATGATCGAAATAAAATTAAAGTTTCATGAAGTTAATCAATAGAATAATGCGACTAAGAAACAAATATTAGTATCAGAGTAATTTTTAAGCACTGTGAAAGAGCGATTTAAAAGCGCATATTGACTATTTTCTCAATATTCAAGTTGACAATGATATCAGATTTCTTAAGGTGCATGAAGGTATGTGCCAATTAAGAAATTCGAAATCTAATGCCGCCTTGGTATACATTTTTTTATTCATAGAAATATATCACTTTTTTTCTATTAATTACGTTACATGCCATTGGACATGATTTTGATAATTTTGCAGATAGATGAACTCTTTTTCATATACCGAAGTATAGTTAATAATATTTATGAATACTCATACCATATTCATATCTATTTTTTGAGTTGTTTTTAGATAAAAGCAATCACAATAAATTCCAAACTTCACAAAATATAGTAAAGTTTTATATATAAATCTAAAATTTCGTTAAATTTACTAAATATAACTAAATTATCTTAGCAATAATCTAATGAAGTAATATTCGTATGATACAGTGAAGTCGGTTCAAATTTTGATGAGCTCTTAGCTGAAAACCCTCGTTGTAATGAGATATAAATATGTATTTGAGACTGAAAAAATATCAACACCGATAAAATTCCGAACGATAAATAACAATTTTAATATTAGAGTGTCTTTTGCAGGTATCGATTGTGTGGTCAGGAAATTTCAATCGTTGTCAAAAAATACATTATTATTGTCCCTTCTTATATTGTAAATGCAAAATAATAACTTGATCTGTGCAATACAGTTCTCCATTTCTGTTATTTAGTTCCATGATTCAATTTAACATTTTTTTACGTTATTTTCATTTGTCATTATTTCAGTTATCATACATTGACATTGTCGGCATTGTGTATGTTCAACAGGAATTTTAGTCTCTCGCTATTTGCTAATTAATAATTTGTGTTGATTTGCACTAATCTTATTTCCCGTCTACACATTAGTTAGTACTAACAGTTTAAATAAAGTCTAATGACGGCTCGGTAATATCGGTTGACGGGAAATTAATCGTGTTATACTCTCGAGTATACATAGATGCATGTATATTTTGCCGTATAGTTACTCCTAGGTTCCAGTTTTTCTTACTTACAATTAGTATTTTGTTACATAGTACTGGCGAGTGAGTCGAAATCTATAGAGTTATTCGATTTGAAATGTTGTCAAACTTATATTGAGATATGTACTTTCCAATATTCAATTTCTTAACAGTCCAAAGTATCGTAAGTACGTCATTTGCAATAAACAGTTGTATTTTGTGATGTATTGAAAAAAAATGTAACATCTTAAGTTATCAAAATTCAATTGACTGGCCTCGACTGCTTCTATCCTAAAATCTATAATACCGCAAATTAAAAAATACATTCTGAACTTAGGCTAATCGTATAAAGCTACAAAGAAATCTCATTGCGATAAATGGGTATCGATTTTACGTAAATAACAAAAATAAAATACACAATGACAACCGTTCACACGAATTTTCGAAAAAGCGTGTACTTTCATGGGTTTGTGTTTGTATTTTATAATCTCAACGCTAAATATAATATATAATATATGCTTTGATATTTATATAATTCCACTTTTTTCATAATTTTTTTTTTATACTCTTAAATCAGTTTGTTACTGCTCAACAGTAAATTATATTTAGTTATATCTGTAGACAGAACGAACATCGCTCTGTATTAAAAAGTGAAGAAGTGCAGTAGTTGATCTAGTAGTTAATAGTTTATTGATTCGTTCTATTCGCTTAAATCGAGAAATATTGTCATTTAGGTGACACAAGCATAGCTGCTTGTATAAGGGCTTATTGTTTCAATATTCGCATCGACGTATAATTACATAGAAAAAAACAAGACTCTCAGGATTAATAAAAGTACAACTGTTCTTCTTCACGTGTATAATTTCCATTTTTGTAAACGGTCGTGTAAACGATAAACTTTGGTAGCCATCAACAAAATATTCCATAGCATTTTTTTTTTGTTTTTATACCTGTATATTATCATTACTTTGCACCATTACCCGATTACTCATATATTCGTTGTTCTTTATGCAACGATTTCGAAAACATGTATTTCAAAGCCCAAGCGGATCAACTGATTTTAGTTTATTGCTTCAAATGTGTTAAAATTCTTATCGAGAACATATTTAACACTATGATTCATTCTAAATAACGTCTACGTTATGAAATTTTATCTCATAATACTATTATAACATAAATTATAATTTCGAACACCGTGTTAAAACATGAAAAGAACTCGAATGAAAGATACCGTACTTTTTTTTGCACCCGAGTTACTCCATTCAACATGGCTCACAGTTATAGAACTCAAACCATCAACAGTTCTACGGCCGGAAGCACTTCTAAATTCTTAACATAATATCAATTTTTGGCTTATGCCGAGTATATAGCTTTCTTTCTTACATCTATAAAATTTACGTGTTATGAGTATCTTCGTGAGTATCTGGATTTGTTAAATCGATCGAAGCTGTAAAAGCGATCGTCCTAGATATTCGTGTTACATCGCTGTTACATATATAATATTCTTTTCCTTGTTATCTCTTATAAACGATGACGAAACTACACTTTCGGATGTTTTTTTTTTACTTAAAATGACATTCTCAACACTTACAATCAAAATTGATTTTAACTTATATTCATTTACGTTGAATCCACACTTATGCTATGCAAAATGCCTCGATGTGTTCCATGAAAGAAGCCCAAATAATTTCATACTTTCGTGGAAATAAAATTTTTAACGCAATAATGATATTAGAATATTGACTAGTTTAATCAAATAATTCAACTCATATAACAATTCTAACAATAATAATCCAATGGTACTTAACCAAAAATATTAGCTTGCTTCTTCGCAAGAAATAGTCAAGGCACCTATACATAGTTCCATATGCGTTATTTTAATATTCATGGTTGTGAATTAGATTTTTCAAGTTTTGTACACTTTTTTTTTTTTATAATGCCGCACGAATGTGTTACTTGACTACTAATTTATAAATAACAAACGCAATCGTAACGTTCTTCGTTTTGGCAGGATCTTTACAAATCGTGGCCTAGACGATCCATCTCGACTAGTAGGAAGTCAATGTCGGCTTCCGTAACAGCTGCACTCGAGATAATATTCCTGAAAAAGTTTGGCCTACGATCATCCGGCTGGTAACCAACCATGAGTGTACCAGCCTGCATCATACGTGCTTTCAAAATCGGACAGATCTGAAAATATCGAAGTCGAAATTCGTTACCGATGAATTTTTTTTCTCATCATTCTCATACATCAAATGTCATTCGGTCTTTCACGAGTAATAAATTCACAAATATTTAAATTCATTTACCTCTCCAAGAATCTTTTCCCTCTCAGGACCGTGGGGCATATTTCGGACGCGTGTTGGCAAGTACCAGAATGACACATTTACCATTTCTGGTTCTAAAATGAGAAAGTATTTATCTGGCATTTGCTTGATTCTTCTAACCATGTACTCGGATAGTTCCATTAACCGATCCATGTGCTTCTCAAATCCCTCAGTTCCCTGAAGACAAGGCGATGGAAAATAATTTTACTCTAATAAGCTACTTCAATTTTATTCTCAGTTATACCTTTGCTCGCCATTGCAACCAAAGCTTGAAAATATCGTTATGGCGCCCACACTGGATGACTTTGTCACCGGTATCGTACTTGATATCGTACAGTTTATCAGTCATGAACAAGTATTCGGCGGACATTTGGTTGCAGCTGATCAACAAACCCTACGAAAACGTAAGAAAAGATTTTTTGCCTCAAAATTCTAACTCTTCCTACGGAAGTAAGAATAAAATCTAAATTAAAGAGAGCGAAGCATAAATTTGTTATCGAAGGAAAAGAGGCATGAGAATAGACACGCGCGGTCGATACTAAACTTCAACAGGTACATGCGCAGGAAGAGTCTAACCGAGGGATATTGAATTTACAAAATGGCGGTCTGCGAGCTGTCGACGAAATTTCCGCCATTACCACTCCTGTTCGTTTAAATCCCTCGTTAACTAAAATTGGGAATGAGAACAAGCTTTAAACGCTCTCGTTGAAATTTTCACTCAACGTTGGTATGCGGAACTGCTACATAATTGAAATAACTCAAAAATAATTAAGCGGGGGTGAAGTGAAATTAAGGAAATTGAAATTTTTAACAATATGAAAAAATCTTGCGTTATTATTGAATTTTTTAAATCCAAGACAAAAAATAACCTGAAATTTAAATTTTCAGAACCGAAGTCACTTTTATATTAGAAATTTTACATATGAACACAAACTCTAGAGTAAACTCGAATTTTTGTGCGACTATCGCTACTCTACGTTTAGTTGAAATTGAATCGCAAAAAAAAAAAAAATTGTTAGCAGCACGTTGCGTGAACGTTTCGAGCTAGTTCTCGAAGATGACATATCGCGGAGGAGCGTCGAAATGTCGAGCATTGAGTGAGGAATCACTCCCTGGGCGTATTTCGCGGCAGCCGGCGCGTGGAATTTTAATATCCGATGGGGGAGTAGTCCAAAGCTCGCAATAACTACAGCGGACCGCGCGCGCGAACGGCCCCGGATAAGCCAACCCCAACGCGCTCGGCTACTGTTGGCGAGCGCGAAGGGGATAGAGGAGGCAACATATGTTATCTCTTAGTTTAATTAAATTCCTGTAGTGCCTTTAGCGCCGGGGCACGTACGTCTACCCTTCGGAATGCATCTACGGTTTTGTGTCATAGTCCTACGAAAATGGCGCAGTCACGTCACGGGTGTATAAACCTCCGGTGCCTACGTCTTCCGACGCTGAATTGTCCGACTCGACGTTGACGAGCGAGCGCGCGTACGCACGAACTTTCCCGACTATTGTCGCGAATCGACAGTCGCGGACTGACGCGTTCGTTTCGCAAAAATTTCACACCGCCACTACAAAAGATTATTGACGTTGGGTAGATAAAAAAGAATGAATCATCGAAGGCACAACTTACGTCTTCTTTGAAATGAATGGAGGAACACTGGAGCAGAGCTCCCATCAGTTTATGCGGATTCCATGTTACCGAGTCGGCTCTGAAAACATATTCAAATCGCCTCTATAAAATCGCCGCTACGCTTTCCCGTTTTAGCGATAATTCGTCAAATAAATGGTGTTTGCGGAGCATTTGCACTTTTATTAAAAGCATATTTGGGGAGTCGCGTTTCGTGAAAATGCCTTTTTGATAAAACCGACGAGCGGGCGAGATTATGCGAGAGACGGGAGATGTGGTGCGTTTATTATTTTTCACTATCGTCGCCGGCTTATCTGGAATCTGCCAAGCCGGATCGAGGAGGTCGAGAGAACCGATCGACCTCGGTCGCTCGTCAAAACCTTATCCACACTCCCGTGGGAGCCGATGAGGGGTAAAATATGAGTTATCTTCGCTATGCACTTCCTGAGAGAGTTCGGGGTCCATCAATTGGCGAGAAGATCTATTAATACTGCTCCAAGAACGGATTTATCACCCTTTCCCCTGGGGCGCATCTCAGGGTTGCAAAAACTATAGAATTAATCCTGTTTTTTTTTTTTCTTTCTTAAAATTATATCGAAGGATGATTTATAATGTTACATTTTCATTCAAAACTAAATCTTTTTTGGTCATTCTACTACTGAAAACTCTATTTTATGATTACAAATGGAGTAACAAATGTTTTGGGGAAAATCTCTATACAGCGAATCTATACCATTTTGCATTTTCACTCGTAAATTCTGACGTACTTCTAGTGACCATTCGAACAGTGAATAGAGCGTCGGGTGACATATGTTATCGATATTTGGCAAATGACGTATATATTCCAGTGGCGGTTCCCCACACGAGTTGACTGCACTGTGCATGATGCGAGGGTGTTTGAAGCACCCTAGAAGAGAAATACGTGTCTCTCGCAGGCGCCCTCCATTAGTCACTCTAGCGAATCCTCTTTGTCGCATTTGCGAAATTTCACCGTTCGAATATTTTAAATTTCTCGCGAAAATACAACAATAACAAAATCAAGCTTTAAAAGTGTCGCGCGGAATGATCGATCGTCGATTCAAAAATTGCGTATTCTTAATTACCCCTCCCAACGTGTTTTTCTCGAGGAGCGAGAAGAATTCGCTTGAATATAGGTAACGCCGCGTGCTACAGGTCGAGCATAAAGCTTACGTTGAGTGATTAATGCGATTCGCAGCTGGAGCTGGCGCGTGCGGCCGTGCCTCCCCTCACACTTAAATTCGTCCTAGGTGCCAACCCCAAAAGCCCAACGATATATATTAAGAGGGATGCTAATTACCGATCCGCATCCACATGCAAAATTGCATGTACGTACACTCGTAAATTTGTCTCACCGAAAAGTGAAATTCACCTAACCGAGTAATTGTCTCAGTTTTAGTTTCGTTTGAAATTTATTAGAAAAACTATTGATTCGACTGTTTGACGATTTACTATTTGATATAGTAAGCGAACCGTATCGCAAGACAGCGTGCTGTAAGAAAGCTACCTGCAGTACACTTTCCTTCGAGTCTTCCGCGTGAGCGAGAAGAGCTCTCATATCGATCTTCCGTGTGGAAAATGAAAAAGAGAGGCCCGACCTTCGCTTCCGGGGAATGGGATCCCTTTTACGCGTAATCATGTCGGACTCTGTTGCGAGAGTACGAAATCGCGACCCGTCGTTTTCTTCGCTGCTTGCCCTATGCTGCGAAAGAGTGGAGAAAAAGGGACGGAAGGACAACGGCAGAGACGAGGCGAATAGACCGATTGAGAGTGCGAGAGAGAGAGAGAGAGAGAGAAAGGGAATTCGAGTCCCTTTGTACGAGTTTAATCCGGCATTGTCGAGGCACGGTCTTTTATTTCACGTTACTCGCGAAAGCCTACGAGAGAGGGAGAGAGTGAGATAGTTTCTGACTCTACGTGTACGCGTGGGCGAGCGCGTCAATATAAGAGGAGAGTTCTGTTCCACAAATGCGCTCCGGGGAACCGATCCAGCTGTTGCCGCCCCGTCACACGACGAGCGCGGACTTTCCGCGTTTGCCATTTTAATCAAGACCGCGCGCGCGCTTCATCCAGGAAGGAAGTCCCCTGACCGTCTCGTACAGTCTCTGATGAAAAATAATCGTACCGGAAGATTTGACATTTCGCTAAAATTTCGCGTATACGAATAGGAAAAGGTGCTGATTTTTTTGTTCTTCTTTCATTAAATTTTTATTTTAGCTACCCGAGGAAATTACTCCAATGTTTTATGCTCGTGTTTTTTTTTTTTTTCAAATATGAGAGTATTTTTCACTCATTAAATGCGGTGCAACGCAATGTGCTGGGATTTCTGTGACTACTGTAATACGAAATGAATAAGTAGTTGATCAGGTGCATTCTAAATAGCATTAATCACCTGTTGTATGAATTCACTTAGCTTATCCTGTAGGGATTAAAATATTCTCAACCTCGAAATCGTTCCCACAGGAGGCCCCGGAGCTGTAAGCTTTTTTATCAGGCGCGTATATATGCGAGGGGTCAGAGGATGTCTGTTGGTAAATCGGGGGAGCAGATGCGCGCGAATGCAAATCGTGAATTAATCTCGCCAGCCCTAGTCTCGTTTCAATTCGTACTACCTCGGCATCTTTCTCCCTCCACCCCGCTACCATTACTGCCGCTACGATTGCGAGGGAGCTGTCTGCGAATATGTGAAACTCAACATGTGCCGAAGACAGGAGTCACTCCTTTCCCTTTTCCGCCACGGATTATAACGCTCTGTTAGGCAACTCTGTACCAGCAAATTTCTTGAAACATCGCGTTAATAGTACGTAATCACTTTTTTTTTCATCTTATAATTCCAAACTGATATAATCAAAATTTAATAACACATATATAATGTGAAAATTTGGTTAAAAACTCTCTTATAATAGAAGTATCGATCGATAAGTCGATAAGCAGAATATAAAACCTTATTCATACGTAAAATAGTTATCACGCATGCCTTTCTACCTCAACATAGTGGTTTACATTTCAGAGTTGAGCCATTCTGATAGAACTGTATTGATTTCGAATATTCGGGAGCTTCGCGTCGCGTATTCTATAGGGTCGAAGAGTGGTGGGGTGTCTATTTTTTAGAGTCTCCATCAAACTAAGCCCCAATAAACTATAAAATAGGAGGATTAAGTCGCCCCTGCTCTTTGCACGCGCGAAAATATCGGTTTGGGGAGAATGCAAGCTTATTTACATAAATTTTACTTTTCCGAGATTCTTCAGTTGAAATATTTTGTATGATTGAATCTACTCACCGTTCGATGCCAGACAATCTCGGATGTCGATATTTACGCGAAAGGAGCAAGCCGCCACCCCAGGCCGCCTGAAACAATTTTTTCTCAGCTTCAGTTAAAGACTTTAAGCGAGCTGACTTTTGTTTCGAGCTCAACCTCCGAAGTGCCATTCGTCTGTTCTCATATTTATTATTTACGGTAAAGCTCTTACGCGTTTGGCATTTACGTGCTGGCTGCGAACCGATCTGAATAAGTAATCTAATCTGGATTGGAACGTTTCAACTTGTCGTTCACTCGTGAACGATCGAACTCGGTGCAATTAACAAATTTGAGTCGTCCGAACGAGACTATTTCTCTTATTTGTCTCGTAAAATGAAACTTACGTCAACGTGAAGCCACAATCCGTATTTCTGGCAAATATCGGCGAGATCGTTGATAGGATCGAATGCTCCAAGGACGGTTGTTCCTGCAGTCGCGTTGACGAAGAACGGAATGTGACCTTTGGCCTTGCGCTCGAGAATGAGCTCTTCTAACTTTGACGGAATAATGCGACCCCTCTCGTCGCTCGGCACCATAACGCAATTATCGGTACCCAGTCCGCAAACCGACGCGCAGGATCTCACGGAGTAATGACACTGCATGTGAAAAAATCAGTCATGACAAGAAAATAATTTGACACGAGTCATAAACATTATTTTTATCGAAAGCAATAGTTGTAATAATTGTTTCACCTGATCAGAAGTGAACATAACGAGTTGTCCACCGACGGCCGACAAGCCACGCTCTTTGTAATGGGGGAACATCTTGTGCCTGGCCGCTAGGAATGCGTACAAGTTGCTGATGGAACCACCCGGCGCGAGAATCGAATCGCCATCGTTCCATCCGATAATCTCCCTCATTTTCTGCAGCACTACGTTCTCCATGAGAATGAACACCGGCGCGATCTCGTAGGTGAACATGTTCGTGTTCGCAGTCGCGGTGAGCCATTCTCCGGCCATCGAGACGAGATCCAGTCCGCACGACAATTGGTTGAAGAAATGAGGATGGCCTGAATAAACGAAACGTGAAATTTTTTGTTTTTTTTTTTTTTTTTAGGACCCTATAACGTTAAGTGCGTCGTTTCATCAATCACAAATCCGCCGAGAGAGTTTTGAACTAATTTGGGTCGCGAGTCTGGAATTAATTATAACGATGACGGCGACACGCGTCGGGAAACTTATCGCGCTCGACGTTGAAACGGGCAGCGCGGCCCCGCTCGGGTGAGCGAAATGGAAGTCCCGCGCGGGTGCTCTCGAGGGTGGGGAACTTTAAGCTCCTCGCCGAGTACGTTGTCATCCGCTCGGCTGAACATCGCGCTCGGATCAAGCCTAATGCTCCTGTTTGATGGGAGCCAACCTTCTGATGCAGCCATTCGGGGGAAGCGAATTCCTCCGCTCCACTCTTCCCATGTGAAAAATTACTTATTACCAGTACGCTCGTGAAATACTAGACTGTTATTTCGTATATCGAACTCCCAATAGCCGAAAAAATCGATTCTAGTCACTCGCGAAGCAACAATTTTCAGCGAACCTCCGAAGAATAGCGATAACGCAATAAATTTTCCCGAAGATAACCCGGAAACCCTTGATCCTGAAAATATGATGGATTCAATCCATCGAGTATCCGGGATCGAAGAACGTTCCCCTTTTCTATGCGAGTTTGATAACCTTTTGTCCATCACGGGTTATCGAAAGGTGCTCAGGGATGATCGACGTACCCAATATCACGCCTCCTCGTAAATTTGAATTACTTTTCATTTTCACCATAGAAGTATATTCTTCTTTAGATTTTATTTTTCGACTCGGGATACCATTAGCGAAAGATCGTTATCATTCGGGAATTAGAAACACCCTTCAATCTCGGTTCCTAATTGACGCGTTTCCTTGTTTTTACACAGAGCGGAGAGTTCAATTAGGCAGCAATCTTTGCGTTTGCGTAAGACGTTAAAAGCACACAGCGAGAAAATCCCCCGTTATTCGGGATACAAGCTGACGGACGTTGATCTCGTTTCAGGGGGGAAAAAAATGGAGAGGCAACGGATTGTGGAAATAGAAAAAAATGTACACAAGATTATTCGACACGTGAGCTCGACGTGGGGGGGAGCAAAAGTGGCAAAATCCACCCTCGAAGAGGAGAACTATCGGCCGGTGGTATCCGAGCCGTTTGTCGCGCTGTTATCCGCAATTATCTTGGTCGATGGATCGTGGCACGCTTCCGGTAGACTGGGGCGGGAGTCAGAGATAGAAAGAAGGAGACAGAAAATTCACTTGTAGATGAATCTACGAACGTCACCCCTCCTACGTCCGGCGAGCAGCGTGTTTTGCGCGAGAACGGCCGAGGGTGCAGTCGGTTCGAGAACGAGAGGGTCGCGTTCTGGGGTGGAGGTTAGATGGTCCGAGGCGCCCGCATTTTGCGCGTCACACGCGTCGCTGAACGGCTAGATTGTTTGCAGAGGCTCTCAAACGATACAAACGTAGACGACGTTCCGTGTATCCTGCCTTGCGAGATCAGTCGATTCCATGAAACGTAGAGAACTAGTTTCTTTTAACGTCTTATGTAAAATTATCCATGGTCGTTGTTCGCGAGAAATCAGAGTATAGACAAAGTAAGAGGCTATCCCGATTTGTTATCGTAGTGCCTGTAATCCAGTGATTTGGTCTTCCCGAATCCAGGACTAGACTAGGCAGGTGAACTAATGTTATCATTCGTAAGAGCAACTCCACGGAAACAATCACTGATTTGTATATGTATACGCGAAGTTTATTGTGAAAACGCTAACGTTTGCGCGTGTGTATGTGCACGGCTGCGACGTGGTCCGAAGATACGGAAAATAAACAAGAGTGCACTCTCATCCAGGGTGAGATAAGCTAGGCCAGATTCGCCTATTATGCAGATTTAAGGGGATGTTAATTTTAAACGGAGCGCGAACGGGATTTGAGACTCGAACATCCCCCAACGAACGTTACCCCTAATTCGCATTATACAAGTTCTTTGCGCAATAAAATTATGGGCTCCGAGTCACACATAAAATTCACGAATATATAATTAAGATAGCGGAGAATAACAAATTTGAAGAATATTCGGTATAAGATGATTGAATTTAATTAATAAATTAAAGACGTGGGTGGCTGACTTTTCTTATTTAGGAAGTGAGAAATAAATTGCGGTTTGTTTCTACGTGTGTAATGTTTCTCGAACAGATTATATCGTTCGGATCACGAAGCGAATCATTTTCCGACTAATTTGCCGTTCCCCACATAGCAACCAAGACGGAAACTTCCGAACCGTTGGAGGAACCTGTTCGGGCCAGGCCCCAGTGATATATTAAGGGGGTTCGGGATTTCCTATGAAGAGAAGTGTGTAACCCTGACTTAAAGTAAATGCCACACGATCAATCATACACAGCTCACGCTCGTTCGAAAACGAGCCACGAAGGTATAGAGTTGTCGTAGAAAGTAGTAGCGTACGATCTTTAAACAAAAATATTTGAAATGCAATTTCAATTTCACCCTCGAACAAATTCAAGATTATTCTTCGAGTGGCTGAGATCGGCAGGATTGTTCTTTCTCCCACGTGTCCCGAACAAAAGCAATTCCAGGAGAGTGACGAAACGGTTTTCTTTTCATTCCATAACGAAACGATTTCTGCATTCCGCGAGTAGCGCCATCGATACCAATTGAAATTCCTGTGCATCTCCGCATACGTCCATTCGGCGCGTTCCCTCGCTCTCGGTATCGTCGGGAGTGCCGACCCCACGGCATGCAGTTTCTGGCTACCCTCGTGCAACCCCTATTTACCGTTTCTCTCCCTCCTTCGACGGAGCATTTCTACCCACGGACGGGAGAAAATCGTGTAGAAATGGCTCTTAATTACACCGATCCCATTGAATTCGCCACCCCGTACAGTGGTGCCACGTGCGCTAAAGCTATACGCGCTTCCCCCGATCCCCCGTTCGCAATCCACCGAGCTCTAAACGCCCTGGCATATCCAATTTGCCGAGGTTTTCCTTCAATTTTCGTGTTTTCGTTCGCCCGCGCGATCAATTGTACGAATTCGAATTTTTGCGCGTCGCTGATTCGGTCGCGTAAAATAACACTTCGAATCGAATCTAGACGCGCCGTAGAATGTATCGAATATTTTCGCGAGTTCGAAATCGATAGTCGACAATGCTCGGTTGTGAGGCAATCGAGATGCGTATCGTGAAAAAAAAAAAAAATTGGTTTCTTGGCTACGAGAATATTTTTGGCCCGGAGTTTGACTGCGAATGCACGATACGAGTGCACGTTTGCCGAAATGCTTCGAAGCAGCTTTCTGGGTCGCTGCAAGTGGGCCATTCGGCAACCACCGCCCACGCCTGAACATAGTCACGAGTTGGTGGTTTACATAACCCTCGGCCTATAACCCACGCGAACGTTTTCGAGTCTCTTTTTTTCAGCGACCAGCGACAGGCAAGATTTATCGATTGAATCTCGCGCGATATTGCCCCGGTATAACGGTGACCAATGGCTGCAGCACGTGACACGCTTCTTTTTACGAACACCGATATTTTCAATACCGAGATATTGTCAGGCGCGTATCATCAACGCACCCTCGAGGGCTGACGCCCCTTTAATATTGTCACTTACAACAAGGAGCCTGTATCAGTGATTTAGGAGCCACGTACGTTTTGGGCGACAAACTAACTTTTTATTCTCGGCAATATTGGATAGTTTTTTATTTCTTTGACTTTAATTGTGTAGTTCAGTAGACAAGTTCACTTAAGTTTCTTGAACAGGCAGTTTCAGTGGTCGAGTAGTTTGAAAAGTTCCCAATATTGGCCGTTCAAAAAGAGACGTGAAAAAATGCTTTTTCAAATGTTCCAGCGTAATCGTCGTTATTTCATACAAAAAAAAAAGTTATAAAGGTTTTATCTTCTCTAGCGCCGAATAAATCAAAGCCTGTACATCATGCGGACTGACAGGGTTGGTTTCCTCTGTAGGCACAAAAACATCGCGGGAGATTGCGCGATATGCTGTCCACTGGATCCGACGTGTAATCTAATAACGAGCTTTTGACGTCACGTATATCTTGCACGCGTGCCCTTCGATGCCGAAAAGCACCCGTCCCCCCTTTCATCCGGCACTTTTCCATATCGACGCTTGCCGCACGCACGTACGAGCTCGTCTGCGAGGCCGCAGTTCTGATCTAAGTTCTCTGGTTAGCTCGATCCATTGTGCATTAGCATCCATTCAACTCGGTAATCGAATTCCGCCGAGATAGCGAAGTTTCGCGGGCGCCGTCAAGCGGGGGATTTGCGGTCGACTTTTCGGTCACCCTCTTCGAGGTGCGAGGAGAATCTCAACGTTCAAAATGAATTAATGATAAACGACGTCGGTGCGCACGCGCGTATTCTCGTATACGTACTAAAGTTAGCCAGTCAAAATTCTATAGGAACGAAACGAAACAGCGCCGGGTACGAGGTGAATCTTTCGAGATAGAGATGAAATTATAATTCATAATGCTGCTTACCAGTTTTCACTTGATATCTCAGCGTGGTCGAACAGTCGATTAGGAGCTGCTGAAGTGTTACTCCGGTATCAGGAATTTCGAGATCGAGTAAGCGCATCATTTCGGATGGATGATGAAAATCAAGTATTTTTGAGTTACGATCGTTAGTCGATTTGATGAAATCCAGCAGGATATCCACGACTTTCATCAAGAACTCCTTCGTAGCCGGATATCCCTCCACATTTTGTGGCAGGATATCTGCGAACAATAAGATATTTTGTTGTAACGATCGATTGAAGAATTTTGTGCAGATTTAAAAAAAACAACAGCCATAAGTGGTTTTTTCCATTTAGAATACTGTAAACCTACCGGTGTGCCAGGAAAGACAAGCCTTCTTGATTGTTCGTAAAATAATTCACCTCATCAAACAATTGAAAGTATAGACTTATCATGACACACTCTCACTTGTTTGGTGGGATGACATTATTTTCAGGTTCGTATAACTTCTTCGGTATTCTTCAGCCAAATTTCTTCCGACAGATTAGTTTCAGTTGTGACCAGACTGATATATTACATAACTAATAATATTAATTCTAATTATAATTGGTTGTGTCAATGGTAGTTCATTCATATACAACGTATTCTATGTATCCCATGTGTAATTGGAAACCAATAAGAAGAGAATGAAGTAACTGAACTAAGACATTTCAATATGCTCTCGGTAAATCCACGGTAGATTGGACTGTCCCTCCATAGTCGAGTAACCATAAAACATCCGAAGAGGTGAACCACTCCCTCGTTTCCCATTGCATTAACGTGATCCCATGGATAAACAGACTACCGACTTGGGGACATAATGTCCGTCGCATTTTAAAGTCAACATTTCGTTGCGAAGGAAATACCAACCAGATTTCTTAAAATATATGAAGCTCAACTAACAGCTGTTTTATAATCGAATTTTATATCGTCATTAATACTGCAATACCGAATGTTCATAAAAACATTTATAAAATATTCAATATAATTTACAAGATATTTATTTAGCAGAAAACCGAATAGCGACGTGAGAATTGAAATTTGGAAAAGTAGGTAACGGTAGGTTGCCCATTCTTTACGAGTTACCAACAGTATTTTTTCAATAATCACAGGGGTAGCGCTGAGTAATTCGAATGGATGAAGGGAGGGAGCAGGGAATCTTATGGTGAATTGCCCTGAGCCCACGGTTAGACAAGGTAAATCCCCGCGCTTCTATCGAACGGGGCCTCGCTAATCCAAGTCCATCAATCTAACGTTCTTACGCTTGACACTCATTCCCTCTTTCGCGGTTTATGGCATTCGCATTGATACAAATAGACGTCTATATCCTGATTACTTAAACTCAAGGACATTTCAAGTTAGATATCTCCCAATGAAGTTACAGAATGAATTATCACTTGGACGATGATGAATATACTTGAACATGCAACTAGAAAGGTTATTACTTGATACCAGATGCGTTAAATACAGTCTTTATGTTTGTTCTAATAAGTGACACCATCTGGAGCTATTTTATACAGCTCTGATATTCATAAATTTTACAGCTGGAGTACGGAATAAATTTATGACAATAAAATGTAATGACAATCTAAAATATTTTAGATTGAAATTTTTATAAACCTAACATAATAGTGTTTGGAAAAATTTGAAATATCAATCTTCTTTGATCCCCGTTGGATCCTAGTCGAGATAATTTGAAGCATACGGTTCTTATCAGTATTGAAACACTTGCCGAAAACACAAACGAGGTCCTGGAAATAACGAACCCTTTACGCCCCATCCCGAATATCCCCGTGGTATATAATCTATTCTCAGCCACTCGCCAAGAGTAGACCTCTTCGGATCGCTTCTAAATCCGCTATTATTATGCACCCCAGCAACCCGTACGAAGCAACGTCACAAAATCACGACAATATTGTGCCTCACGGATTTCATTGTCACGAATACTACATTGCTACAGTGATATAACAAACCGCAGGATTAATTGCCCCAGAAAGGATTATCCAGTGGTGTAGTAACGATAACTAAGATTTCGCAATAGAGTACTTTATTTTTAGTTATTTACCTGAATACTTCAGGTTGCAGGACTCCTTGGAGAGGGAATACGTGTTTTCGGAACTCATTAGTCTGGTTGGCGAGTGCGTCCTGGCGAAATTCTGAAACCCACAAGCATATATCCAATTTTTGCTTCGTATAAAAATGGATGAATGTGATACAGAAAGAGTCGGAACTACAGTAACATTGCGATGCAGCTAGATTTAAAAATGTAAAATACAATCAATTCGTTCAGTCAGTCAACACCCCGTCATCGCCGCCGTCGGGAAACAGTAAAATATCGATTATTACAAAATTATATCATACACATTTTATGATTACATGATCACACTTCGAACAACAAGATATCGTCGAATACTCGATTTGATAACTTTTAAAACGTTTTTCATGGCATAACTTTTTGTTTTCTTATGCTATTTCGTGCGACGTGAAGAAGCAAGGCTGATGATGACTGATGTAAAAAGATGATAAAATGGAAAAAACGAAGCTTGGGCGTGGGAACGATACATGAATGCCTTACATATAAGTAATCCTTGATTGCTGTGATTTTAGTGCCGATCATTTGCACATTGTCCATGTCTCTGGTTTTTAATGCCCCTCGTCACAGTCCCTACAACAATCAATAATATTTTTCGCTTCAGTCACAAGCGATGCGCGATTTTGCATAAGAGCACTTGAGCCAGAATAATCGTTCGCAAATATATTTTTACGTATTTATTGCTAAGCGAGAGAAATAACGATTAAAGAGGAGCTCGGCCAGGCTTAACGGCCAAAGAAACATGGACAGAGAGCATTGTTTTTCTTTCGCAGCTAACATCAAGAACTGATTAAATCGTAAATATGAAATGGTTTGGATGTAAATCCATTTTTTATCTTTATGCAATCCAAAACGTACTTCATTTCAAATTGCAGTACAAATAAGTAGTCAACTACAGTTTTCCAATAATTACATCACTACCGACGGTAGCAATCGGTGTATATCAAGAATACATATAAGTAGAGATATGAAGAATTTTATATTTTCGTATTCAAATGAGAATGTCCAGCTATCTTTCTAATTTCACTCGTACAGCTCATTGGTTAATTCCTGCGACTCGTGAATAGCTAATTTTCCTAATGTTGCTCGAAATAGAATAACAGCGATATAATAAAAATGAGAAAAAAAAAAGTATGTATCAAAAATACGCCTTCGTAGCAAGCAGATTCATGCGCTTAAACATCCAGATAGAGAATTAACGACAGAGAATCACAAATCGATGACATAATGCGAGAAAGAAGAAGGATAAATACGAATGACTGGTTAGTCTATATAAAAGACCAGTACTAACCTTAATCCTTTATTACGTATTTTCACAAACTCCGCACCCTTGCGAGCTATCCGTATACGAAGGCTGGTGGTAGATCGGGAAATGTTGGCCGAGCGATGTACAAACAAGAGAGGGAGAGATAAAGATAAAAATCGATACCGAGCTTATGAATGGAGGGGAGGAACGAGGAAAAGAAAATTTTCGCACGACGAAAAAAGTGCTATATCGTAGGATGGTCTCTCACCTCGAAGACGTCTCGATCGGCTAACACGCTCACGGGGATAATTCACGAGGTAATTCGAGTGTATCAAAACGATGAAACGCTGACGTGCTCCTCTCCCTCTCGCCGGGATGGTTCACCGTGATACAACTGGCGATGCGGTCCGTGCTCTAAAACGGCGTCCTGGACAACTCACGAGCCACGGCCTGACTCTGCTTGCCTCGAGTCAGCCTGACCCAGTTTTCGCGCGCGGCTCACCCACACACTCGCGTAGCTCTCGCTCGTTTACGGGTGAGGGGGTTGTTTTGGGCGTGGCGCGAGCGCTCGGTCTATCGAGCCCTGGGCGAACTGCCGTCGGACGAGAGGGGTGGCGAAACGTGGGCGTGCCATCGAGCCGACCAATCGCGAGACGATCGTCGAATTGACGTCAACCCTCGCAGTTCCTTCTCCTCTCTCTTTCTCTCTCTCTCTCTCTCTCTCTCTTCGCAGCCGATTTTTTTCCACGACACAACTTCTACCGCTATTTTTCCATCCACACCCCCTGTCCTCCTCCGACGACTCTCCTCTTTTTGCTCTACCTCTCTATCTATCCTTCATCTCGTTTCACTCGCGAGATACCTCGGCATGATTTTCGCGGCGAGCGTTTTCACCGTCGCGGTTGTTATCTGCTTTCGTAATGGCAGTTTTCGAAGTCGAGTCAGGGAAGGCGAGGGAGCCCCACTGGCGAAATCCTCCCTCCAGGAACTTTGCTCGCGTCCTCTTTGTTTCGTCGCATCTTTCGCGTCGAGAGTTTCCACTGCCACGTTTTCGAAATCCATTACTTATCGAGAGAACGTATCGGCACGGTGACAAAGGTTCTATGCGCTTACGGTAATTCGCTTTTGACGCGTATCTCGAAATGTCCGCAATCCCACGCAGAGATTCTAGAATTGGAGTACTACAATAATGTCCTAAAAATTACCCTTTTAGGACAAAAACAGTTCCTAAACCAAATTCTGACTTAATTCTAAACACGAATTTGAAGTTTACCAAAATGTCCAAATCAGTCACCCTGTAGAGATTTTGATTCAATTTTAAGTTTTCATATTTAGTTAAAATCCATCAGGATTCAGATAAAAGAATTCTGTTATGTTTTTAAATTCAAACGAACCTTAATTTTTTGACTCAGTGACGCGGACGAATATTCGATAGACGGAACGAGAGATAGGTGAGCCCGGAAGAATCGAATGTAGAATAAGCCCAAAGTGGGATCGCTGCAGTGATAGTTTGAATTTTATCATAACAGTCCCATTTTTTTTTTCTCGGATGACTGATAGCCAGGAACTCTGGAAGCGACCTCGATAGTCAATAAACGTCCTTATTCCCGTATAGTTGGAGTATCCGCAAATGAGAAACGTGCCCCGGATGCTCAGTGAGTCGCATAACGAGCGTGACTATGCTTTAACCTTCTCCGTTTCCTCGCCACTCCTCATCCTCGTCTCTCCTTCGCAAAATGTCGGAAAATCCAATTGCCGGCCATTAGATTCCAGCGATTGAAAATGTCGCTACGTCCGCGTAACGATTATATTGCAAACGAACGTTAGGAGCCACCCTCTTCGACACCGAATAACGTTCCAAGAGAAAGGAAATTGAAAATCCATTTCGACTTCACCCGAGATTCCAACTGACAACTCGAGTTCCATTATCGACTTTTTTTTTGCAATTTCGTCGCTTGAATTTGCAATTTCGTTTAACTCACACTTTCGATAAGCCATACCTTTCTCAAAATATTCATTTTTTTCGAAAAAGAATACGCTGAATAAATTTTTGCCGAAGACGTAAATTATTAACTTTTACGCCTCGTAGCACATTGAAACAATGTCGTACAAAGTCCAAGTAAAATTTTCACGTCTTCGGTCCCTTTCGGTGGGACGAGTGGTGAGCATTGAATAAAACATGTCTGCGTAGTTTCAATGAAAAGTTCTAATTATAATACGATAAGATTTCAAATTCTCGTCAGGCTATTCTCGGTAACTTATTCGGGCAGACTACAGTCTCGCGTCAAACGCGAAAAGGTTAGTTACATCCCTTTTGAAGGCATATTTACATAACTTCGAGGTACGTAAACTCGTCAAAGTTTTGCAAAAAGATTTGTGTCCGATGTAGGGTTAACGCTAATTACAGTGAGGAGAGAAGCTTTGTTCGGAAGGAAAACAAGGAAGACGAATGAAGGCGAGAACGAGGGTCGAAGGAGGACGAGAGAAAAGGGGGTAGCGGAAACAACGTGGGTGGTATAGTTTCGAAGGGAAGAGGAAGAAACAGTCGTGGGGCGGGCGAGCAAGGACAAAATGGACGGCAGCCAATCGGACGCCGGTACAAAATGGCCGTCGGAGAATTTAATCAATACCTCTCCCTCACCGACCTTCGCGAGGGTGAATCGAGCGGGAGAGGGAGACGAGGGGTAGCGGGGCCGCGAAGGGAACGGGAGGGCGCGTGGGAGGACCAGGAACGTACCTAGTCAACCGCGCTCGTGTACTCGTCCCATTAAAGACACCGCTCTTCGTCTCTATGAGTACCCGTGTACGAGCCTACGTACACAACTTCGCGGTTGTGTACGCCGCGAGCGCAAAGTCGATACTCCCCCC
>NCVS01001352.1:169789-182351 GCA_003055095.1 Goniozus legneri
CCCCCAAGAATCGGGCTCGCAGCGAGACACATCATACTCGAGCGTAGACTCGCCATAGTATACTAAATGCATAATAAACTCGCCAGTGTACCCGTACGCAAAGTGCACTCTCAACGACCGATTCCACGTTTCTACACTACGCGCGAGTAGTGAAAATCGCGATTCACGTTGGAGCAGCGAATGTAACCGTAACAGCGACAGCTGACAGAAATTTGTCGTACTCGCGTTAATGGGGGGATAATTGGATTAATATAAATCGTCTTTCGAATCGAATGTTGCGTTCAATCAAATTCAATTCTAGCCGCTAGTTGATTAATTGGAATTAACTAGCGCCGTTCATTACGCATAGTTTTCGAGAAATTGAGGTAGTACTCGAGGCACGGAGAGCGGTTAACGGAGGAACGATTTAATACAGCGGCACAGAATCGATTTCCCAGATGCCGTTCTCTCGACTCGACATTGCTTGAGAAAGCAGCCCCCGAGGGTTACAAAAGAGGGAGAGGTGCCGCGAAACTTCGTCCTAACGCGTTTCCGTTGACGCGAAACCGCGGCTGGCGAAGAAAAAAGTTTCAAGCCGGACAATGTTCGCCCTCCGGGTGAAATAAAAAGCTCTCAGGAGTTATCTCGCAACGATATTTCCTTTTTATATTTCATCAAGTGTATCGACGAAATATGTGGGTGAATTACGAAAGTAATGAGCTATCGAGAAGAAAAATTTGAAAATTTCACTTTCGATGGTAAAAAAGAGAAGTGAATTCGTAAAAACGATTTATCGTAATTCAAGACCATTTTTTACGACGGGACCAAACTCGTACAGCATTTCAACTGCGAAGACTAGATCTTACGTAAAACGTAAAAACATTCAACTCACGTCGCGGCGTTGATAGGAATTGCGATCGGAACACTATAAAACTAGAATCAATCGCAGATTTTTCCGTACGGTAGTTCGTAAAATAATGTACGAAAATACATTTCACGTTACAGTATTTTATTACTACCAATTTGTCTATTTTATAATGCATGCCTATATAATGTTTATCTATAGAATTTGTTATCTTATAACTGTTTAACCTGATATTTTCGTTAACTTCCTTGAGAGATTCTAATTTCACTGCTTAACGATTTAAAGTCAAACGTTACGTACAATACAAGTAGGCAGACAATGCTCACGCCCGCGAGCCCAATAGCAATCTAGGATGCAAATTGGCAGTAATCAGACACTTAATGGTCATGAACGAACGACGCGACGAGACGACTATTCTCGATTGGTTCAAACGCGTCAGACCAAATCGTTGGAATTAAACGACCGCGAGTCACAAATAATACAAAACATGCTGGTTTATTTATCTTCGCCATTTTTATTTCAGACGGCTCAAATTGGAAAAGTTGGAAAACTTCTTAAATCTCGACTCGTGAAGATATTCAGTAGGAAACAACTTCTTCCTCTTTCATTTCGAGATATTGGATTTTAAATTCCGTTGAATAACATGAAAATAATTCGGTACAAAATTAGTAAAACATTGTTAAACATCGCAGACAACATCTTTTAACAAACCATTAAACAATCGCAATAACAAAAAATTATTCTACGTAAATTATTTTGCATTTCTATCAAGTTCACAAGATACATTCACTGGGGTGAAATTATACTTATGATCCTGTTCACGTGCACAATTTTATATATATCATTTAGAGTTGGAGATATTAGAAAATTCTATACTATGTGCAGGAAATCTGAAAATAATGAGAAGTTCTTTGCAGTGACAAAAGCGTATAAAACCGAGGTTACAGTAAAAATGAGAGTATACACCGGATGGCCCGATCCATCGGCATGGCTATCGTTGTTCTCGCGCTCATACCAGCTCTCTCTGTACACATTTACGCGCCTGTATCGGAACGCAAGTTATCCCGAGGGATATCAGGCGTCGGTGGTCTTATTGATTAGCCATCCCGTTCAGATGACGCCTCTAAACGGTGCGGTGGGTGTTGCTCTCGGGTTTGCGCCGTCGCGCGAGAACTGCGCGCTCGCGCGACGCCTTCGTCGACGACGCTCGAGCGTCTCTCGTCGGTGGCCGGGCCCGCCGGCGAGCGGAGCGAGTCGTTCGCAGTCAGCGAGCGACCGGCCGCGGGGGCGCAGGGGTTCGTGCCCCGGCACGACTCGTCGAGACCCCGAAACCATACCCCTACCCGGACGAGAGATAGTCATGAATTGAAATCAGACGTGTAGTCATCGCTCATTTTGGTTTTCTCTTTTTGAAACGAACAACGAAATGTTTTCATTTGCAAAATTGAAGTTACTTGTGCTATTTTTGGTGTCGGGGCAAGACAGCAAGATCATTTTGAATAAACGTCGGTCTTCGTAATTTTTCTTCTTATAGATGTAAGTATATCTATACCTTTCACTTTGAGAATTTATTAGTGAAAAATGAGTTATGTAAGATCGTATTTTACATATTTGTAGAATCGAATCTATTTATCCAGTCTTACAAACAGCACTATTAATACTGTGAATGGAAATTGAAGCGATATCACGTGTGAGTAACACAGATATTTCAAACACTATTTCGGTATGTAGAATTTTGAATATAGTTAAAATGTTCAAAAATTTCTTTTCGAAGATATAAATTTGATATTCACAGAATCAAGTACGATTTCTAATCAAATCACACAACTGTATGTATTCCGTTTAACAATGAAGAAGGAAGACAGCTATGAAGAAAATTACGTTCACCGAGGCATATATCAATTATGTACAACGTCTTCAATGAAAAGGTATCGAGGAAAATATGAATTTACATATCTTTAGATAAGCTGGATAGAATAGGTATTTCAAATTTTGTTGATACTTGTCCACTGAATTTTTTAATTGCTATTTTAATTTTAATTTTCATATTATGATTTTGCAAATAATTTTTCTGATTAAAAGGAGAAAACTATTCTTTATTCTTAATTGAGGCAATAACAGACATAAAAAACAATTGCAACTTTAGAATAATTTTTTAATTTTTTCTGAAACAAAGACAATGTAATGACTTTAGGCATAAGATTTCTACACTTGGTCAATTTCACATGTCGCGAATTTCTCATAGAAATATAATAAAGTTTACTCTCATAACAATCACACATAATAAAACAGTTATTATTTCTCGAGATAATAGTAATTACTTGCATTCATTTTCATTTAAAATATCGTATTATTGATTTTCGAAAACATTAAATAATTTATATAATTTGAAAATGAAATTCGCGTCTTGTGAATCAGACATCTGTGTGCAATGTGTGTATTATGCAATAAACTAAATTTATATGTGTGCAAGATGTCATCATCGTGTGTACTCTTGCCGTAAATTTGATGTAAGCATTGAATCGTAATAATCTTTTTGTTGGCTTAACATATTAATTATTGAACGTACATGTAAAAAAATAATGGCCATAATTGTAAGTTGGATAAAACAGAATCCACGTCTTCCATTTTGTAGATAATTTGTTAACTCGTTAGGTAATAATTTTAAGACAGCGCGTACATACGTATTAAAGAAAAATCATATATCATCGACAACATAATTGAATACATGAGGTTACTTTTGTGATAATTCGCGTGAAAATGTGAAATTTAATATAATGAGTCATTATAGTGAAAAAGTTGTGACACGACAATAAGACATAGTTTATAGTATGCCCATATCATGTATCTTCATTAATTTGTCGACTTACTCAATAATTGTTGATTATCAATTAGGATGTGATAATGGGAACAATTATTGAATGCCGTACAAAATACGATATAAGTAATACATAATTTGGGCAAAATGAAGTATCTTTATAATTGTAAATATTTCCGTAATAAATAAAAAGTTGTGAGAATTTATTGATAACACGAATGGTAATATAATTTCGAATATATCAAAAACTAAATTTTTCGAGTGAAAAATGAATTTTTCTTCAGCTTCTACGAATTAGAAAATTAATTAATTAGAGCGTGTTATTAATAAATTACAAAAAACTAATAACAGTATTCTAAATGGTAAATAAGAAAACAAATAAAATTCTTAATTAATTATTTAAGTAATTATTGAATTAAAATTCTTGTAAATAATTTGCTATGTATTTTAATAGTTCATTTAATAGAGATCCAATTATTAATTATGTAATAAAAGTACATGATAACTTGCATATTGAATCATAAGAACGCTATTATTGAAAAATAGTATGATTTATATAAATGTTATGGTTATTCATATATATTGATTGTATTTGCTAGAAGATAATTATTAATTGTACGTGACCTCTGTGCCATGTAAGTAGTATTAAATCATCTGTATAAGGATAAAATTTTGTTTCAATTCCAGAATTTATACAATTACTATCATTCTGGTTTGATACCTCAATTTATCGCGAAATTTAATTATTCGTGTACTTGTTTTGTTAACTTCCTGTGTCAATAAAATCATGAATGGAAATAATACTTAAAGTATGGCATTATACCTCTATTACTAAACGGTCACTGCTTGAATAATATATCAATCGATGATTCTTATTCGGTTTGGAATGTGAATTTCATCCCTCCTTCCTTATCTCTGAATTTTCGATATAAAAAGCTGTTCGATTTATAATCATCGTGGTTCATTTGGAACGGGAACTGCCAGAATAAAAGAGAGCACTGTGAGTAAGAAATTTCAATATTGAAAAATTATAATCTATAGACTAAAAAGACGACTTTTTATCGATATAGATGCCATCAACAATTCAGTTGCTATCGCTCATCTCAATGTTCATAGTATCATCGCAAACGGGTACAACACAAAAATCGACAACGGAGGTGATAACGAACATAACAACATTAAACTGTAAAGTTATTTGTTGGTTTCAAGATTACGAGTATTCAGATCGACCGGTTTCTGATAAATGTGATTATCGAAATATATTGTCTAACTTTACATCGGTTAATCGAATAACAGTTGCAAAAAATGTACTTAAAACGTGTTTAATGCCATGTCGAACATTCAATGATGAATATAGTTCTGTAAAATTAGAATTGTGTAGAGAGCTTAGAAGTTGGATTGCATCAAGTAATGACTGTCTATGTACGAGAAAAGTTCCTACAACAACAGATTTGACAGATCATGAAATATTCGTTAACCAATTGGTGGAATCTTATCGACCAACGACTAGTTTTTCGTTTTTCAACACAAATGTCCGAGTTATGGATAAAGTTGTAGATAGATTTATACGTGATGTTATATGGATTGCATCAAGACAGACTATGATTTATGATATTATAAAATTAAATTCAAATCCATACTATAATATTTTGTACCGTAATACGTATGATTATATTGAAAGAACAAAAGAATATTATACAAAACAAATAAGTATTCATGTAAATGGTGATACTGATTTGATAGCGGAGTTTACTGACAAACCAACGTCAGAAAATGAACATATCGCTGATTATTTCTCATGTAACGTCCAATGTAAGTATGCGTCAAGCGATGGGAAAATATGTCGTTGTGAAATCCTAGCATAACAACTGAACGTCAAATGAATGTATAACGATGGAAGCTCCGTTACCAACTATTGATATAATTGTCTTTTGTAAAAAGGCAGGAAGAAAATATAATCTTAAATCTTCGACCTATTTCAAAAACTTAGCTTCAATTGGAAATCTCAATACCTGCAATTATCTGCAGTCGGTAAGTTAAATTTCTGAACCGTATATACATATTTCTATGATGTGGTATATAGAACAGAATGCATGTGGTACATAGAATATAGAATGTGATTGTTCATCAAATATTATGTTTTCGTTTTTAATTGTAAGTTATATTGATTAATATAATTTTTGATGTTGCTTAAAACAGGTAACTATCTAACAATTTTCAAGCCAATATATAAATAAACATTTTTCAAAAATTGTTTCTGATATATTTTTAGAGCGAAATCAATGATTTTATAAATAATACATGTTTTTATAATTACTCTTGTTATTGTCATTAAATTCATTACAAGAACTTTATGTGTACAGTGCAAATAAAATATTATCTGTAAAATGAATTTAATAAAGGCAATAAATATTAACGTTGTATTAATTTCAGAAATTAAATTCCTTCTGTCCTAAATAAAAATAAACTAATTTTCTATTAATAAATATCAGTGTATGATGTTTGATGCAGTATACTATATTGGCGTTATTTCCCAAGCGATGGTATACAATCAGAACTCAACCTAATCGTATCACGTGCTATAACAACCCTATCACGATTGTATTAAGCTGCAGTTCCCAATGGCGCAGCTGGACTCCTTATAAAAGTCGATGTATCCGGTACAGAGCATTAGTCAAGCACCACCACCGATCTTCAGAACATCTTCAAGGTACACGCGAGAAACGTGTAAGTTCTTTAGATAGTAATTTTTATTTTCTGTACTGCTACAGAAAACGCAAAAAAATAGAAATTCTATTTTTATTTTACGTTTCAATTCTCACGTGAAAGACAATGAATTTTTATAAAAAGACGACGCTTTCCTTCTGAGTCGATTGTATCCTCTATTAGAAACGAAATGAACTCGAAATTCATGGTCGACATAATTCAGTATAATATATCTATTGACATTCTACATATTACAAATATATTGTATACGTAGATACAGTTTAATAAATTCATTTAGAATTTCCATTTGGAAATAATGTTGACCGTCTGTTACCGATAGTCACATTTGTCATTCTTCACTCCTTGGCTGTATAAAAGCTCAGCGCTTTCGGTCCATTCACAGTAGTAGTTCGCTTACAATCAACGAGACCAATTCGCTCCAATAGTAGATTTTAAGAAAAAGGTTAAAAAATCAGTAAATTAAGAGTATTAAAAGTGTAGTTAGTAAGTTTCAATCGATATTTTGCTTTTTCCAAATTTTATCCGATTTTTCTTCTTACAGATAAATATTTATAAAACTAACAACATGGTTTCTCAACGAACTGTCTTTGCCGTCTTCATCATCATGGCTGTACTTGCATTGAGCGTTAGCGGAGCTTACAGAAAGCCACCTTTCAACGGCAGTATATTCGGAAAACGATCTGTTATGGGTAAGGATAGCTTCAAGTAGTTTTAATAATTGAAAAATTATTTTTTATCTGTGCATAATATGAAATATGCTTCACTTTGTTTTCTCCCTTCATTGTTTAGAATCCGATTGGGCCATTCGCTCTTTCTCTTCGATGTGCGAAGTGGTGAACGAAACTTGTAACACATGGCTCTCTCGTCTAGAAGGAAACTAAACCGAAGACGTAAATGACGATCACACGATACTCAGCTAATAAAGATTATATCATGAATTCAGATAACACAATATGAAAATGTAATTGACATTTAATACTCATATATTGTAATTCGATTGGCATTCAGTATTTGCTTCATAGTTTAATAAGCAATTAAGGTATAGAATATTACTGATTTCTTTATCTCATTTGATTACACGTAGTGCAAATGAATTTTGTATTTATATTGCTGCACTGAGCGTACAGCGTTATGATTTTATGTATAGTTATGAACAAATAAATATCTCTCTATAATTTAAATTTGATCTTATAAATTAACTGAACCTCCCTACAAAAATTCCACAGATGCCATCTCTTAACAGTTTTAAACTGAATGAAAACAGTTTAATGAAATTCACGAAAAGTATTGAGTTTGTTAACCTTTAATATGGAAAGCACGTATTGACAGGCTAGGAAGATGAGGGCTCGGTCACTTTCTGTATTGAATATTTCTGACGAAACAATCAGAAAGTAATCGATAATTATTTATTTATAATTGATATGAATATTACACATGCATCATTGAAAATCCTAGATTTTACAATTTTTATCCTTCTCAATATGTTTAACGAATTTAAGATTTCTAACTCTTAATCGATATCTGTATTGTAAAATGTGATTGGGAATTTCTTTTTGAATTCACTCAATGAAAATTTATTCCGAATCCAATAGGGGTGTACAAGCTCCGATACACGAAATGTACGTGACAGTCATATTCGATAGCATTTTGGCGATCGTATAAAATCAAGATAGAGTATTGGTTTTGTTCAGTATTTTTTAAGTAGCGAAGCTGACTGTCTACTGGTATACGATCATTCCGATATTTTTATAATGGCTAATCAAACTCGTCATCCTTATAGCTTTAAAATTTGCTTCTCTGGTGGTGAGTGGTTTATACGTAATTTCTACTCTATATCACAAATTAATTTCGATTTATTTCAATTTTACCAGTTATACTTTGTGCAATTATATTGGTGCTGGCATGTGAATCGCAATGTGACGATACACCAGCTTTTTTCCTCAAAATAGCAAAGAATATGCCGAGAATGGGTCGCAGCAACAAATTTGACGATTTCTATCTGTCTTCGGCTAAAACTAAACCAACTGGAAACTCTAATAACGAAGGTGCGGAGTCTTGGCAGTTATATGAAAATGCAGAACCTCATGCGAAACCGATCAAAAGACGTTTAAATTACCCATCGTATATTCGTAAGATTTTCTCCTTCGCCTTTTTGTTATACGATAAATGATGATATTAATTAAGAAATTAAATACCGTAGCACCTAATACCTGGTCGGGACAGCATTATCCATTGGCAATCGAAGGTCCACGTGAATTATGGCGTGAGCTGGCTCAATATTCTACCGATACAGCTGACGAGTGAGTAGAAAAAAAATAATTTCACTCATCGATATCTGTATATATGTAAATGACATGGACATTTTTCATTGATATTTCTTAAGAATCGAGAATGGCATTTGGGAGCGCCAGAAGCGGACCGGTGACGCACAACTATACCCTTAATGACATACTCCTTGTCTTAGAACATCGTAACGATTGTTCGATATAATATGCAAATATTCAGTTCTGGTTTTTGTAATGGTGGTGGATAAAAATGTGTAACGTAATGATTAAAGATTTTATAAATGAATGAATTGTTTTCTTTATTGTCATAAGCGGTTATAAATTACTAATTTTATTGCACTAACTTGAGGTCAGAATAAAAATAATCGAAATTGACAGGCTTCATGCGCTTTGGCTTGAAAAATCAGTGGTGGCGTCAGTTTGAACACTTCAACCCGTTCGAAAGGCAGTTATGATAATCAATGGGCAGTACCGCAATGCTGGTACATGTACCACGTGATCGTTTTCAGCACAAGATGATTCGATGCGTGGGTGGATACGTTCGCGGCAAGGTGGAGTTACACGCGTAGTTATCGATGAGTAAGATGAAGGATACCTTATGGGGAAAGTACCAAAGCAGAAGACACAATATCGAATCGTACGGCTAACGGTAAGGTATTATGTGCGTCAATGAGAAAGGTTTATGGTTTGAAACATGGATATTGATTATTCTAGTACCTACGTTGAAAAAAATCAAAACATACGATAAAAATTTCTAAAATATAGATAAAAAGTAATTTTTTAAATAATATCTTGTATCGAATATTTATGCATGCTGTTGTTGAAAAAACGATCTAATAGTTTTTATTTTTCCTATAACAAAAATTGCCTAACGAGTCAAGTTTTATCAGCTAGAAGGTTTAATCAACGGCTTGAGGAGTTCATTCAGAGATGGCGTTAGTTGTGAATTTCATATCTCACGTTTCGCGTTTCGAAGTGTAGTTAGCGCCACCTATCCTCTGAATTATTAGCCTTCAGCACGCTTAAAATAATGATCGACTATTGACTGCAGCTTCTTGTAGCAATAATTCGTTGTAATCACAATAATTCCGAACTTGAAAGCGGTTCTTCGCGTTCGCACCATAGTTATCAATTTTTATTCATTAACCGTCGATAACGATTCGATAATCCGAGAGACCGCAGATTGAACTTGTACTTTGAGTAAAATTTACGAATATGAAATATTTTATTGTTTATCAAAAACAATACTTTATAAAACTTCCATTAATTTACATACGTGAAATAATTTTTTTTCCTCATACAGTTATTGCAAAAATAGAATTATTACAAAAGTCAACATATTCTTCCTTATTTGCCAATTACCTATCGCGACATTGGAAACTAATAATCCACGCAACGCTCTATCATTTGGTTCCGCATTCGCACGTTATTACGTAACGTGTGCAATGAAAACTAAAAAAATAGAAAAATAACAAATAAGCAGTGAGTGCAGTCTCGAATCGAGCCTTCGAGCGAATAATGTCCTTCTCCTCGTCGTTCGATACACCAAAAGGTGATATAACGCGTCGATAGTTCGACAAAAATGTAGAGAAAAATAAGCCTCACCGAACAAGCCAAAAGTCCTCGAACAAAATTATTCTGACTTCGTAAGAGTAACTCGGAAAACGAGGAATCGAACGAACTATAAATATATGTATGCAGAAATAAAAATTTCTTCTGATTTAGCAAATTTTATTTTATTCGAATGAATCGAACAGTCTACTTAAATAAAATATTAATTTTATTCGTCGAAGAATACTTTTTTAGTGCAAACAAATATCAGTGAAACTTATTTTCCCGTTTATACGTCACGCAAAGACAAAACCCCTCGAAGGCTACCGGATTCTCGTTTCGCCGAGTTGCGCCATTCCATCCGAACATACGTTTCAGTGTAATCTTGAATTCGCGCTGAACCCGTGCGCGGAGGGAAAGAGGGTCAGATTTTTCTGGCAGCACTTTCCCTCGAGCCTCGTAATGCGCATACGCGAATACATCGGCGGGGGACGGAGAGCGTTTCCGGGTGCCCGCCGCGAATCTCTCCGCTCGAGCGTTTTCCGTGTAGCGTTTTTTTTTTCGCGGTCTGCGCGATGTGTCAAGAGACGCGGCGCGGAGTCGTGATTCGCTGCCGAACCTATCCCGCGGCCCGGCCGGTTTTGCACGTAGCAATTTACGGAAACCGCACGTAACGCGCGCGCGTTTCTGCGGGAGGAGGGTTTCTCGCGAGAAAGAGAGAGAGAGAGAGAGAGAGAGAGAGAGAGAGAACGAGAGAGAAAGATAGCTCTTGGCCGCGAGATAGTCGCAAGCCGTACGAGCGAGAGAGTCGTGCCGCGCGAGCGTTTCCACGGAGCGTTACGTAACGGATCGACGCTAGATCGCCCGTCTCTATAACTGTATTTTCGAGGAAGAGGGCTCTAAGCCGAATCGACCAATAGCGAAGAGAACGAGCTTGCCATTTCATGCTCGTTGAGTGTCGATAATGTTCCTCTCGTACAGCCCCTTTCGCGCAAACTGACTCGGTAAGAGTCGCACTGTGGATGCTCTACAGATTTTTCTTCATTGACCGAACACCTGTCTTTGCGATTACGCGAAAAAGATATTAATGGTAGAAAAAAGTTCGTACGCCGCAGCGTATCATTCGAAAAATTAGAAGCGCTGTAAAATTTTCGATCCGAGCGCCGGGCCGATCCGAAAATTACGAAGGATAGAATCGGTTTTAGCACCTTTCCTTGGAATCGATACTATTATAACGCTTCAGCTGGCTCTCGATAATGGCCTACACGGTTACTCTCCGATTGTTCCTTACGCACCCTCTCCTCCATTCCCGCAACGTCCTTCCACGCCTCGCGTGAGCACGGTGAGTTCCAATTGCGATCGCATTCCGTAATCAATTCAAACGACGGATAATTACAACGTCGGAGATGTTTAATACATGGTTCTTTCTTTGTTTATTTCTTCTTTGTGTGTAGACGTGTTTTATCGACAGCTGTGTAGAGTCGAATGAAGTTCAGACCGCATCTTTGATTTTTCTGTTACTTTCATGAAATCAGTTTCGACTCGCGAACAGAAGTTCAGTTATCAAAAATTTTATTCGTAAAGAATTTGAGACAATAAAAAGTTAAAAATTTTCAACAATGTACGAATAGTTGGAGAGTAACAACTCAAACAATGTGTAAAGTGATAGGCGTTAACGAGAACGGTCGTTTAATAACCCTGATTTGCCGTTTACGCAGGACGTCTCGCGAAGGTGGCGCACGGGAGGAGATTTGGATTGGGGGGTGAACAGAAAGGGAGAGATATAAAGAGCGAGAGAGAGAGAGAGAGAGAAGCGAACGCCCAACAACCGTACACAATCACGTAATGCGGTTATCATGGCAATTGCGTAAATATTTGAGCCAATTTGCGGCATGCAACGGATTCTCGCTCTCCTCGACGCACACACGCGGTCGATTCGCGTGCACTCGCGCGGATATGCGCGAGCTCGCCTCGCGAGATCGCCCGGCGATCGGCGACCTATTACGACCAACTTGTTGGTGTTTACCGTCCGTCGCGGTTATCTCGCCGCGTGAGATCGAATTTCAGCGAGCCCGAGAGCAACAAAGTGTTGACGAGCTCTCGATCGTGAATTGGACCGGCTGAATGAGAGGCAAATTCGCGGGTAATAAGAAAAAGTCGAAATCTTGATTCCCCGCTTGTTCATTCAATACTCTGTCATTGTTATCGTACGTTTCCAGTGGCATTATTCGGTATCGAAATTCTCGTCGTAGATGAGCAAAATGACGAGAGGGTATCGATAGGACAAACGAGGAATCAACGCGTCGATCGAGCTCCCAGCCGGAGGATTACGCGCTC
>NCVS01001355.1:19349-58458 GCA_003055095.1 Goniozus legneri
TGGGTCAGCTCGAACGTCCTTTCGACGGCCCTTTAAACGGTTCGAACAAAATTCGTCCGGACGTTCGTCCGGTGCCTCTCGCGCGGCTTCGAATTTAAATCCGCTCAAATATTGAACGTCCATCCGACATGTGAGCTTCCCTCTCTTGCCTGCATATATATAAATATACGACGTATCTCTCTCTCTCCCTCTCTCCCTCTCTCGCGTGTCTCCGTGTTTCGAAACTTCTTTTCTTTCGGGCCGAACGTAGAATTCGCTTACATATGCATGTGTAAATATATGTATATACGTACGCGATCTCTCCTCTTGCTCTTTCTCTTTCCGAGAGACTCTTTTTCTTTTTCGGTCAAACTGTTAAACCCATTCGAGGAGGTAACGTTGTACGGACAAGACAAAAAAGCAGCCGTAGGAAGGAATATAATAACGAAACGGTGTTTATATACCTACATTATACACTGTACGGTCCGTGTACATATATGTAATCTCTCATCTTCTTGTAGCAAAAAGGAGAATTCGGTCGAGACATTATTTTCATACTCCGCGCTCTAATATTACGAGTCGTCTCTACTTCCGGATTATGAATTTTTTCCCCCGACTTGGTGTATTTTCCATTCCACCTATTCTCCACGAGAGTCTCGTGTATTTTTCGCCCCAAGTCGATGTTTTGCTCGATAATTCGATCCCGACTCGGCTAATACGCCGAAAAAAAGAACAAGCGTGCGTTTTTTCTCTCGTCCGCAATACGCGTAAACTACGGTCGTGCGAACTCGATACCTCGAGAGCCGGTGTAACGTATAGCGCACGTCGAGCGAGGAACGAAAAAATATTCGGCCGGACACGAGGGAAGTGGAGCCACGTCGGACGATAATGAGGATTAGGTGGAGTCGTGTAGGAGAGAGTACGGAAGGGTTGTTGTAAATAAGAGGAAGAACGACGTGACGATGACGAGGCAACGCGACTCGCCCAGCCATCGTTTACAATTAAGTCGTGCGTATGACGTTAACGCGCGTGCGTTAACACGCTGCTTGCGACTCGACTTCGCGCGAAAAACAACCCCTTCCATTTTTTTGAAAAAAGAAAAAGGAAACAACGAGCGAAAAACGAAACACAGAGAATTCACTCTTTTGCAGCTTAGCACTCTTGGATTTACAGCGCATTGTTCTCTCTCTCTCCCTCTCTCTCTCTCTCACTCTCTTTCTCTTTTCTCTCTTGACATGAAAAATAATTAACGCGGGTGTTATATTTTTTAAAATTATTTTGCCGATGTTTTAGTTAAAGGAGGAATAAATTCATTTCGGACTGACGTTAAATTATTTCTTTTCTTTGTTCCCGCGCGTCCGACGTTTCACTGCGTTATTAGCTGCGATCTATCCATCATTAACTTCATCCTCATCGGCCGGCGTTCCCGTTAAGCACGCCATTCGTGGGATCTCTAGACCTGTACGAATCCCTCTTCTCTCTCTCTGTCTCTCGGACTAAATTTACGTTTTAGTAGGCACTTAAATGATTTATCGGGATTTACCTGCTCTCTCGATTCTGAACGCTACCCCACCGTGTCACGAGTTCGTCCTCTTAATTCCATTTCGCGAATGGCAAAATAGAGCAAATCGAGCGGGAGGATTATACAATTCAGGGAGGTAAAAAAGAGCGAAGTGACTGGGAGTCATGGGGCAATTCGAGCTCTCGTAGAAGAAGCTAGAGATCGGGTTGGAAAGGCATTCCTAATTGGCAGGATGAATGAAAAGTACCGCGAGATCGGCTGGATTAACGTAACGGCGAATGGATCAAAAAATTTTCATCGCGCAAAAACCACACGTACCGCGTATACCCACAACGAATTGAAGGGTTCCGATGGCTGGGGGGAAGGAGAGAAATAAAAAGTAGGCAGCGAAAATGTTCGGTGCGAGAAGGCTCGAGAGTCGTGAAAGGGGTTCAACGTTGGAAGGGGGAGAGGCTCAGCCGTGTGGCGGTTAGGTTGGCCGTGGTGGTGCACGCTAGCGGTACGTCGGAGAGGGCGAGAGGTGTAGGAGAAGTAGAATGAGGGGGGGGGGGAGGGGAGCTGTATACCTATAGCGCTCGGCCGTGGGTACGAGCCTTTGTTTGTCGTTCGCTCCAATTACCTCCGGACTCTCTCTCTCTCTCTCTCTCGCTTCTCTCCACGGTACCTTCATAATTAACTCCCACTCATTTAACAAACTTTACTTTTAATGTTTTAAAAATAGTAATTAGCAGTGGCGGCAAGAGAAGAAGAAGAAGAAGTAGCCTGGCACGAGAGGCGAGGGGACGGGAGGGGGGGGAGGAAGTGGAGAGGGTCTCGGTGCGTTAGGGGTGAATAACTAAGAGCGGGAGCTAGAGAACGAAAGAGAGACAGAGAGTGATAGAACATCCGTACCTGAGTAGGTTGAGATAGAGGCACTAGCGTCGACGTCGCGCCGTCTGGTGGGGGAAGGACATCGTCGAGCTCGGTGCCGCTGGTGGTGGTGGTAATACCGGCGGTAGTGGTGGTAATGCCGCTGGTGGTGACGGAGGGGGTGTAATTAACTATCATGCAACCCCTACCAGGCCGAACCAGCGGCAGCCGGCGTAGCAAGAAGGTAATTGGACCGGAGTCTTATACGTGTGGGGGTGCTATGTTGGGGCGCCGAGGAGGTGGAGTGAAAGGGAGGATACGCGGAAGGAAGGGGCGAGTTGAAGAGAGCGAGAGAGAGAGAGAGAGAGAGAGAGAAGAGGCAGGATAAAGGGTTGCTTAAAATTGCACACAGTGCTGCATTATGGAGCCTCTGACGAGCTTTCTGGGGTAGGTTGGCGAGAGACGAGGAGAGAGCCGTTGCTAGAGAGAGGGATGGCACGGAAGACGGCGTGGAAATCCATTAACCCCCTTACGACTCGCTCTCTCGCTCTCTCTCTCTTCGCACTCTTCTCTCGAAACTAGCCCCTGTCTTCTTTAACAAGCCTCGTTACGCACTCCGGTCGCGAATTAATCACGGATTAGCCAATCCTTGCGAAATTCTTCTCCACTTCCCGCGAGCGTTTTGTCCCGTGCTGGAATCCAGCAGGCTGCGCGGCCTGTTTACCGTAGTATCGCAAAGTATCTCGGTCGGTGGTGCTTTTAGCCCCTACCCCCGGAGCCCGTGGTACACAAACAGCCCATTAATAGCAATTTCCGTCCATTATTTTGCCGGTGTTCGATAATTTTATGCGTTACGCGAGCGCAATAATCGCGTTGTCGGAAGGATCTCTCTATCTCTCTCTTTCTCGCGTGCTCGCTCGCTCTCTCCTGCCTCTCTCTCTCCCACTCGCTCGCTCGTTCGCTCGCTCGGTGATTCGAGGGTGGACGTGAAGGCAAGCGCAAGAAGAGCGGACGCAAAGGAGGCAGAGGAGGAGAAGGTAGCCCTTATCAAAGGGATTATGACATTGGCGGGGAATTCGGATCCCGTTAATCAGGACTTAAAGGCCTTCATCGTGCTCGCCCGTCTAAAGGTACTCGTTCGTAATGGCTTCACCAATGGCACGGTGGGACAGCGAGGAGAAGGGCGAGAGAGAGAGAGAGAGAGAGAGAGAGAGCCAGGTTGGATAGGAAACCTTGCCGATGCGGACTAATCAGCGCCAAGACGTCAACCCTCTACGCGTCCTCTTCGCCATTGTCTATCCCCCTGTACCGAATTTGTACATGCAAGTTAAAAAATAGACCGTCCCTGTCGTGCACGAGCCATTATCCATACTGGCAATCTTAGAATTGAATGAGCCGCTCGGGTTCGCGGGAACTGTTGTAGAAACGTTGATATATTAATTCGATGAGGGCAAATGGGGTTGACGTGAGAGGCGAAGCAGAGGTAAGAGGGAACGGGAGAGAGGGAGAGAGCGCATTAATGGAAAAGTTGATCGAACATCGATGTCACGAGGGGATGAAGCGAGTAGTGGGTATATCTCTCATACACGCTGAAATCAAATAACGCGGGCTAACGCGACCGACTGGAAGAGAGAGAGAGAGAGAGAGAGAGAGAGAGTCTCACCTCCCACCTCGCTCTCTTATCGTGCATACGCACGATACATACGTATATACGGGTTTCGAGTTTTACGGTTATTAATTATCCGATACCAGATTTCTGCATTAGCAGTCTCCGAGTACACTCATCTCCCACCACTCCTCCCTCCCCCTCGCAGACTCGGCGCACTCGCGCTAATGCACAGCCGTACTAGCCGTAGCGTATGATATGTGTCCTTCGCCGCGTCAGATACATCGCGAAAATAAGGATCGAGAAGAGAAATGTTACATCAACGCAGATTGCCCCTAATCCACCGATGTACCACGAACGTTACATCTATATGGATACTTTTCATTACTCTGAGAGTATTTGTCGGAACACGTGGTAAGAGAACCGAATTGTTTCTCTCAAACTTTTAGTAGAAAATTTTCTCAGATTAATTTTACCGAGCACAACTGCAGGACGGAGAGTGAAGAGTGTAAGAAAGTAAAAATTTTACTGCAAATCTTCATACTCTCAAGTTTGGTATCGGTAATTCTGTTGACTGTAATCGTACCGACTGCTATGGTTGCAATCTATGCATTACATTCGTCGAACCGAAAACTGGAAAGAGATTAATAATAATAAGCGCTAGCTCGCGAGAATGGATTTTTTTAAGCGCATCCGAGAGTGAGGATAATTAGACAGTTAAGAACGAGCCAGGAGGCATTCCCAGACGCCTAACGCCCCTGCTATTTCGGTACGACCATTCGTCAGGTCCCGGTTACGCGAACGACATCGTTCCCATTACTCCGTGGTACGGAGAAGAGTCGAAAAGAAAGGGAGAGAGAAGGAGAGAATAAAACGACACGCGCGAGGCGTCTCTCTTTCACGGACGATGGACACCGAGTTATGCTCTTAAAAAGGTTTCTATTTGCATCGCGAGACTCTTTGGCCCGTACCTTGCTTCCTCTCTCTTTCTCGCGCCACCTCCGCCAAAATACGCTCCTTCTTTTTGCGCCAGAAAATTCTCGCTCCTTCGTCTGTATAAATAATGCGCAACGCGGATCCGAAATGAGAGGAGATGAATAAAGGAAAAATCTTTCGCGATCTCGATCGGTATCGAGGATACACAGGGTGTCTTATCTGAAATGTGGAGTACCAAATAATTCAAAGAATGCCAAGAATAGAATTTATATCGATTTATAATCGATTTATACGGTGATTTTTGATTGTCTAATCGAAATTTCTTTCGAGAATTTCACTAGCTACCTACTGTTTAGTATTTTCACGGTCATTCCGGGACACCCTGTATAGTATTCTGTTACTGTGTGCGAATACAATACACATTGGAGGTTTGCTGATGCAGTCGACGGAAAAGTAGCTGAACTTTAAAGAGGAGTGGTCTCTCTAGTCTCGGTCTCGCGGCTTCTCTCTTCGATGGGCGGAAGAGGGGGAGGGAATGACGAGAGGTGGAGGACGAGGAGGAGGGACACTGATGTATGGATCGACGCGCCCGTTTCGTGTCGTCGTGTTTAGTTAATAGCCTAACCTACCCCTACCCGCGTCATACTCTCTCTCTCCCTCCTCCGCTCTCTCCTCTTCCTCAGTCGATTTTCTATTACTACGTTGCTTCGCCGTCGCAGCATTCTCTGATGTCCTTTATAGCGAGATCTCGAGAGAGAGAGAGAGAGAGAGAAGGCGAGCAGTACAACTCAGAGACTAGAGGAAGCGTCGCGATCTAACGTCTCTCCGGATGCACGCCGCAAAATAAAAACTACCTAGTCTCGTATATCGGTTGCGTTATTACTTCTCTTTGATACTCCCCTCTTTGTACTAAAAAACCGAAAAAATCCCAGTTGATTTGATTTTCATGCGAATTTCGTTTTTTCGAAAATATCCTTGAAATCCGTTTTCTGACGAACGAGACCGCGGCGACTGTATCGCGCGTGCCTGTGAATTACGATCGGACAAAAAAAAAGAGGAGAGACAGTCGAATGCGGCGTAGCGCGCGATATGAAAAAAATATATAAATTTGCGAAACGAAGGATCGAAATGTTGCTACGCGACTCTGGTCATCGGGGTACACGAGGCGTGGAGGGGGTGGACGGGGCAGCGGTGGTTTAAATCGATACGATATTTTATTTTTATCGTGCGCGATATTATTTCCGTCTCGTTTTCCGCGTAATTTTTGATCTGTAATCTTTTTATTTTTTTTTCCAATTTTCATAACAGCGCCCACCGTCCTCCCCACCATCGGCCGCCGTCTCTTCTCTCTCCCTCTCCACCCCCTTTTCTCGTTTCGTTAATGGCCGACCGGGTAATTTGCATACAGCCGGGCATTGTGCGCGTCTCGCGTTACGTTCGAGCAATATACGCCGTACATCGTGTATAGTACTCGCGCGCGTCGGGCGACTGTAATGTAGAGAAATAAAAAATTGCGCTCCCTGATATATCAGATTTTCGCATCCCGACCTAATCAATCCTAATGAGCCCGGCCGGGAGCCCGGGCGTGGATATTTCGCGAATTTTCGCCGAGCGGTTCGGAATTCATCCCGTAACGCCGATAATGAAATGACTTTTATTTTTTATGTAATTTTCATTACTATCGAGCATCGAAATCAATTCGCCGATTGTAAATCGGCGTATTCGACATTAATAATATATCCACGCGGAGTCCTTTTTTCCCCCCCTGTCCCACGAGTCAAAACGAATACGGCCGTCCGATTTATGTGTATTTTCGTTACAATCGTGAAACGAATATAACCCCCGATCGAAGAAGAGGTTATAAACCGGAAAAATGTTTAATCTCTGAACATCGGGCGCGGGTACCGAAAGCGCATTAATGCATTTCCCTGTAACTTTTTAATTTGCATAATAGCGTCCGGTCGTTAATGGCCGTCGAGTTAATTTGCCTCCATATATAACACGTTTCGACCACCTCCCCGTTGGCGTACCCACCTCTGCCATTCGTCTCTCTATTTCGCAATGCGTTTTTCGATTCGCTGAATAGAGTGCCTCGATAGAATCGGATCTTGCCCGAAACTCGCACTGTTTATAGTCGCGAGAGTAACGAGTGCCCTCTCGTGATAATTTCACGTTTAATCGACAATGCGAATGATGAAATTTCGGAGTCGAAACGAAAATTCATCCCGCGAGTTGGATACAGGAGTTGCGAGAGAGGTGACAGGGGAGGGGGGAGGTCGGAAGGTAGACACGGAGCTGAGACAACACGAGCTCACCTCGATAAGCAATGCGGATTAGAGCGTAACGCCTCGCGAATGTGTTTACGTTTAATTAAGCTAAGAGTCTCCATTAGGCTGGACCGTTGCCAAAAGGCCTCGATCTCGCTCCCGCGTGCGCTGGCGCGGCTAGACTCTCCTGTCTCTCTTTTTCTCTCATTCCCTACGGCAACGGTCCACTTTAGTCATTTCGAGGACGAGCTATATGGGGCTATTCTTACGCTCGTCACCCGATCGATCATTCGGCTCGGGGACCTTCAATTTCAATAGCAGTCTATCGATTACTGGAATATTATAAACAGTCGTGTAGTTGATAAAAATTGGGTGAATCGGGAATTAAGCGATTTCGAAAAGGATGATTTATTCAAAAACGAGATAAGAAGTAAAAACAATTATTTCACGGGCTGCGAAGAGGAGCTCTCGCGCGGTGTCTAAATTTAAAAGCCCTTTTAGCTTTTAACCCGGGCAATATAACGGTAAGGAAAACGTTTTAAGCGAATTTCATTTGTTCTCTCTCTCTCTTCCCTTCTCGGATGTTGCGGCCTGAAGGGGAGTCGAAGAGCGCGGAATGGGGAAAAAAAGAAAAATATCGAGAGCGAGGTGCGGGGTAGGTAACACTGGTTATTAAGTAGACTACATCGGCGGATGAATATTTAAGACGTTCAACAAGTTGCAGATTTTTCCTTAATCGGACCACTTCCTCCTTCTTCCTGCCACCACTTTTCTCACCTACCCTCCACCTCGCTCGAGATTTGCCTCTCTCATCCCGGCGAATTACGACGCCGCCTCTCCCCCCTCGGTTCGGCTGAAGAAACCGGACGAGGAAAAAAGAGAAATAAAAAAGACAACGACGTAGCTCCTCGCGAAATCGAGAGATACGATTTCTCAAAAAATCTTCCGTCCTCGTAAAACGCGAAATACCCGAGCACGACTTTATAGGTTTCGCATTTAGCAACTGGGTCAACTATTTTACGCGCTCGCATTCCATTCTATTACAATCCCCTCTCTCCTCTCTCGCATTTTCATTTCAATATACATCCCATCTTCCTCCACCGAGACCGATCCCTCGAACCTTCGCGGTGTCCCAACTCGCCCCTCCCCACAGCCCATTCTTGCATTAAGTTTGCCAATTTCGGTAATGGTCAGAGGGCTCCCACTACGTCGATCCGACATGGAAGAATAAACGAATTAACAAATTATATCTCGACCGAGAGATGTCACCTCTGTACATTATACACTCCTCAAAAAATTAATCGATAAAGTGATCATTTTGAAACTTGAACCTTCCTTTTTAAAATGACTAATTGTTTGATTCATTTTTAATTGAACAGCTTTTTCAAAATGACTAGTGTCCCCTTAATTTTTTGAGTATTACCTACATCTACACGGACATAAAAAAAAAAGTAATATTCACGTAATCATATAATCAATAATCGAAAATCAACAACGTTACTTTGTAACGTAGTAATAATCACTATGTTGCATGGTGAATATTAGCATTTTTTTTTCTCCGTGTATCGAGCTTCCGGTCAACCCCCGATACGCAAAGATATCCCGCTTTTTTCTGCGTCGAGGTGTGCGGTACGCGAGACACGTTCGAAATCTCCGCAAACTGGGAAATAGTTTTTCCGCGATATCCATCGGCCAGAAACAAACAAGATTCTTTATAGACGTCGGAGCGCGGGAGAGGTGAAGCACTCTTCTATAAGTACACTCGTACGAGCACCTCCCCCTCGGCCTTCCCTCCGCGACGATCGACGCCGTCCTTTCAATCTCTTTCGCTCTTTTTCTTTCACGTGAAAAGCTCGAGCGATGAAACGCTCTCTCATCTGCGAGTGTGTGTGCGCGAGCCACACGTACGGATATGGGCCGCGTGTTGTTCGTTTCCTCTAGCCCGCTCGCGCTCGATTGTGGTAGTACCGTGAGAGAGAGAAAAAGAGAGAGAGAGGAGGTACGGAGGGGGAGAGCGCGCGCCGAGAGCTCTCGCCAAAGTAAAGTAAGCTTTTAGCGAAGTGGCTGATTTATCAATGTATTTATTCCCAGATATTGAACTCATTTAGTTAAGTAGCGAGCCTCTCTCCATCTCTCTCCTCGGGGTCCCCCGATGTCTCTATAGCTATTTTTGCGCGAGGGAGAGGGAGACGTAAAGTTTTACCAGACGGCTCGTCTTATTATCTCTCCTTGTTCTTTTGCAGATATAATTCCGTGACGATAGCCACCGTCTGCGGGGTATGCTGAAAGTCTCGATACCGGTGAGTAAAAATCTTCAGTTTTTTATGCATGAGTTCTTTTTTACCGGTTGCAGTAGAAGGAGATGATTTTTATTATTGAAAATTCCAGTATTTTATTGTATGGAAACGAAATCTGAAGACTGAAGTTAATAATCTACACAAAACTGTAGCTCCGCCCCTTTCGTCGTTTAATTGGGATCTGTACTCTGCGGTATTTCACTCCCTCGCCCTCGGTCGGCTCGTATATACGCGCTGTTCAAAATTATCGTAAAACGCTGAGCGAGAGATCGCGGCAGATTCCCACCCTCGCGAATTTTCGCGCTGATCGGGATTGAGAATTTTCCGTCTTTCTCTTCGAATTCCCAATTAAGCGATCTCCGATCTCGATAATTATCGGATGGGAATATCGGGAGAAAAATTGGTGTACACATTGCGGGATGTTTTGAGCGGTGAACGGTTCGTTCGAAAATTCCTTTTATCCCTTCTTCGCGAGAGAGGACCGTTGTCCCTCTCTCGCGTTGCATCCACTTTGAGAGCAGCCGGCCAGTTACCCTCTTCTGTGCCTAGTCTCACCGATCCCCCACCACCCTTTCACCCTCGCTTCCTTCCCTCCCTAGCCCTACGCGTCTCTCAGTTTAATGCAGTCCATTAGAGTGCATTTAGATCGAGGGATAGTTAAAGCGCGAGCGGTGCTTCTCCCTCCAACCCCACCCACCCCCTCGGCCTCTCTATCGCTGACAAACGATATATATACATACCTCGTCGTCCACCGCGGGAAAATTGCAACCGGCCTCGTGTGTGTATGTATACTTAGAGAGGACGTTAGAAACCATGCCTCCAATAGCCAAGGTTTTACATAAATAATGTCGCGAGTGGACTCACCGCTTAAGCCATGCATAAACTACGCCAGACTATGTTCCGTTATAGAAGGAATAATTCTTTTTCTGTTAGACAAAATGTATTAGAGATCTTCGACGAGACTCGTGTCGACTGTAACTAAATTAAAAATTTTTCTGGGGAACCCTAGAGGATTGATACTGTTCGTTCCAATAATTTCATACTGCGATTTTGTGGTCAAATAAATTTTATTTGCATTATTTTTCATGAGGACTGTTTATTTTTGGACAGTGTGAGTCAATTCAATCAAAAACCATCACGTAATTGTTGTTAAATTTAGTATGAATTTTTAGCTTATATGATCAATTTTCATCTCATTTTCATTGATTGTTGCTCAAATATCATATTTAGTCAATAACAGATAAGATGAATGAAAATGTTTCGGAATCGAATTACTATGTTTTGGACGCGATAGCTCGGTACAATTGCGCGTCTCCCGTTTATTCGCTTTGGAGGCGAAAAAATCGAAACACACTCCTAATACCTTTCTTTTTCTCTCTCTCTCTCTCTTGCTAGGGAATCAGCCCATTACGTTCTACGCACTACATACAAGCCCCGCGAGGACGATACGGTTTGATTGCGCGTGCGAACGCGAGCGAGCGTTCACGTCGACTGCGAGACCGAGGCATTAATTAGCGTGCATAATTGTTTACCGGCGTTAAACGGAGCCTGGATCAATATTTAATTGAATGCCTGCTAAATGCCACCTGCATCGCCGCGGTACTCGAATCGTAGGCGAGCTCGCGAGGTGGGTGGGGGGAGGGGGCAACAGCTCGACGACACTGAACAACGGGCTTTGACTGCACAATACAACCTCCACCACTCTCTCCCTTTTATCCTCTCTCTCTCTCTCTCTCTCTCTCTCTCTCTCTGTCTGCTGACAAACCTTATCCAGATACAGAGTAGGAAGGGAAAAGCCTGTATTCGATTCCGAAAGTACGATTTAAACCTCCCTTGTCGCGCGCTCGAAAACGTCTTCACTCCGTTTTATTTCCACTTCCGACCTATCGCAACAAGAGAGAAAAAAGAAACAATCCCATGGAGGTTTTTTTCTTCTGGGGGAGTCGAAACGAGATAAGAGTGGCAAAGGGTTTCCGAGTAATTACGTCATTTCCGGCGTAGCGGAAGGCGAAAAGAAAATTTGTCTCGAGTACGCGATGTCTGATAGGGCGCGGGATATAAACCCGCTGGTAAATACGGTTTGCAAAATTGCAATAGCGCCGCTCGTGGTACCTCCTAGAGTGGGCGAAGGTGGATCGAGAAAGCACGGAGAAAGAGAACGAGAGAGAGAGAGAGAGAGAGAGAGTGAATGATTTAAAATTGATATATGCAAATTGACGCTGCACGAGCAATTAACAATTCCTTGTAGACTGGCTTTCGCGACTGGAGGAGTCGCCGGCGAAAGAGGTGGTGAGTGTTGAGGAGGGAGGGGCGGGGAGGGGTGAGTCGGTCCGTCGGTAACTGCTGCGAGCCCGGGTGGGGGTAAAGGGCGCATATAAGGCAACTCCTGGGTGGGTGAAGGGTTGCCAGGGGGTGGCGGAGGACGGCTCAGGGGGTTATACACATAGCCGGAGCCTGATGAAGGACGAAACACAGAGAATGCGCGATGCTACGCCGGAAAATGGAATTAATTTGCTCGAATTAAATCCGCCCTGTACTCTCTCTCTCTCTCTCTTTCTCCCTCGCGTTATTTCGTTCCGCGTCTCTCTTTTTCGCTATCGCCGCGCACGCGGCAAAAGCGCGCGTCGCGCTCGCTCGAAAGTGTCGCTTTCCCTGTGCGTGTCTCGCGAATTTGGTCTACGTTTATACTCTCAACTCTTTCTCTCTCACGCTCATCCCTCGTAATACACACGAGGTATACACTAAACGCTCTCGTACTAAATAGAAAAATTTTCCAACCGTTTTATTCTCAAAACTCGACAATTGCATTTTTAATTTTTCTCGTTTTGTACAGTTTAAAAAAGAAAACCGGGACACGAGGAAGAAGAGGGGGAGGGGGGGGGGGAGAGGAGGGAATATTTTTTCCTCCCCTTTAAATATTCAACCGAGTCCGGAAGAGTAAGTTGAATTATTCTCGGTCGGTAATTAAAAGTAAGGATATTCGTTTCGGTTTTTTTGCCTTCTCGGTTGGCTCTCCTCTACTCGCGTTCAACCGTCTTGTTCGGTCTTGTTATTTCATTTTACAAGCAAATTAGGTTGGGAGATTGCAATTTTTCGGGGCTCACCAAGTCGCAGCTGACACGCGGGCCCGAGTTTCTCTCTTTCTCTCTGTCTCGCTCTATCGCGTTCGCGGAAAACGAAATGAAAGTCCTGGAGTACCGAACTAAACACGAACGCGAGCTCGGAGGACAGAGAGAGAGAGAGGGCAGGTTTCGAGGTAAGACGTTTAATGAAATCAAGCGCGACGGCGTGCGTCTGTCTCCTTCGCTTCGTATATAGACTCGCCCTTCTAGGCGCTGTTTTAATTATACTAAAAGGGGGTTTCCTCTCGCTATCTCTAGTCTCAGTCTCTCCTTCTTTACCGTTCAACGTCATCCAGCTTTTATTCCTGAGGGCGCAACGCCTGGGCTCGTACCGCTCCCTCCCCTCCCGCGAATGATTAGACGCCGAGAAATTAGTGTACCTTCCTCAGCAACGAAACGGTCCAGGCTTCAATTGCCGAGGCACGCATACGTACACAAAACAGCGAAACAATTCTGACAAATTTTCCTCGCGATTTCACTTTACCGGAGGAATCGGCTCGCGCGTCTCTCAAGGTCGAAAAGAATTAAGCAATTACCGAATAACGACGCGGGTCGCGCGCGCATTTATGATATACGAGCGTGTAATTACAGACAGGCCTGCATAATGTCATTCAGCCGGCGTGCGTGCGCCTAATGGAGTTACGCTTCTCGATTCGCCTAAACGGCTCATGTTTATTTCCTTCTTCCAGGTTTATCGCCCAGGAAGGAAATTTCGCTCATTCCCGAAGAATGTCAGAATTTTATCACTCGCGCTAAAATTAAATTCCTTAATCAACTCGAAATAAAAATTTTCCGCTTCATTCGATAACCTTCCGTTCTCTCTCTCTCTCTCTCTCTCTCTCTCTCTCTCTCTCTGACCTTTAACTAATATTTTTATTCTCTTTTTTTTATTTTCGAGACTACAAGTTCAGTGACGAAAGTACTATGGCTGCTAGCAATAAGATGTTCTCTCTATCTCTCGTTTGTGTTGCTGCGTGAGGCTCCTCGGCCCAGGGAAGGGGTTGAGGAAGGAGTTTCCAAGGGGTCACCAAGAATGTAATACCGGACCAATTACTCGTAGGGCCGTATCGAAGGGAAGCTCGACGGGGTATTTGCTGCCTGTGACCGAGCCATCCGTCGCGTTTCCGGTTCGATAGCGATATATATATATATATACCTGTATATATCGAAAACCAACCCTCGGTATTTCTCTTACTTTCTTCTCCCGTTCTGCCTCGGACCGAGTACCGCTGCGACATTTTTACCTCTCGATTTAATTGAGATGAGAATTTTTTTTTGAAATCGCAAAAATTTTCAACTTTTTTAATAAACAAATTCGATTCGTTTGTGTCCGAAACAGGGAGATTCGTTTAAAAAAATATAGCGGTGATTAATCGATGCGTTTTACGCAAATTGAATTTTAATTGCAGAGCGATTTTTTCCCCTCCTCTATGTACGTATACTCCTATGGTGTGTATACATATAGCACTGTACGTGTGTGTGTGTGTGTACATGTATATTTATGTAGCTATACCCCGTTCGTCGTTAACTCAATTTGGATTTTCGTGCTTTTCGGTCGACACTCTCCGGATCGTTGTTAAATAATTTGTTATTTACGTGACAAAGCGCAATAAGTCGGCGAACGCTCTTGCGATTTATCGTTTCCTACCCCCATCGCCTTTTCCCACATTCAAGTCCATCGACCCCCCTTCTCCCTTTTACTCTGCGTTGTAAATTAACATTGAGCGTGCGCGCACTCGTCGCATTTGGCATCGAAATTTATCGCTTCTCAACTCAAACGGAATAAAACCGGGAGGAAAACAAACGATCCGTAATACTTGCTCGACGAATTCCAAATTTTTTATTCTCCTACAAAACTTGCATTCGATCGAATATATCCCGTTTGCGCATAGAAATTATTATCACCGCGAACGAGGAATAGTTTATGTCGCAACTTTTACATGCACCGATCGGAATTAAGCCGCGCTATTTTTCTACAAAACTAAAAATTGGTCGACTATTTTATTAACAATTTGCGTAAATCATCAACAAAAAACACTCGCCGTTTTTGCTCGACTCGCGCAACCCATAAATTACTCGGGCAAATTTATAATGGCGATTATCATAAAAATTGTCACGCTCTAAAATATTCGGGGATATTTACGATCTTTTCTGGTACACACGCGTTAGCGAAGAAGAAAAGGGATCGAAAGGCCGGACTCTTTTTTTTTATGCTTTATCCTTCGAGCGTATAATTTTTAACGATCTCTCCTTCTCTATTCCACGAGCTGTATCGAGTCTCTAGAACAGTTAGGTGAGAAATATGTCCTCCACTCATAAAGAGACACGAGAAATGGAGAAAAAAAAAGAATCGCTAATTTATCGTCGTTAATTTAGCATCTACGGCGAGAATCGAGAAGCGCCTGTATGCACACGAGCATACGGCATTCGCCACTCGAAATATCGTTTTTGCGAGATTACGACTAAAAGCAAAATTTTATCTCTACCGAGCATGCATAAAAGCATTGTTTTATTATTGAACGTATTTTATACGGTCGCGCGGGGCATCGCGTATAGCGCGCAAAACTGTAGGCGCGAGCTAGCGAGCGGCAAGTTGGCGAATCACATAAAGCAAGAACGGTGTATCGCGTGACCGATACGAGACCGATAAGAACGTTCGCAACGTGCGCCGTCGGGGGGATGAGGGGGGGGGGGGTCGAGACCAGAATTGAGTGAGGAAGACGCGGAGGTGGGGAGGGCCGAGTGTTAGAATGGCGCATAAAAATGAGATGTTTAGATGAAAACGAGAAGATAATACGTACGTACGAGAGTCGAAGGTACGCGTGGGAGTGCAAAATCGAATGGTCAGTTTTCGATATACATCGCGTGCGCTCGGCGTAATAAAATAAGGTAATAAGGTAATTCGCGTTCTCTATTCATCCGCGTCATTCGACGTGTGACGTCATCCCAACCGCAATTGCCAATTGCCTGGAAATCCTCCAATTTCGCCTTTCTTCTTATTCCGTTCCTTCCTTCTTTCTCCTCCCGAAAATACCCAATGAAAAGTCCATTAGAATCGGATTCGTAGGTCGCGCCGGAGGGAAAATTTGGCAGAGGATCGTTGGAAAATCGTTATACGCCCGTACGTGCGTTAAGGGAGCTTGGAATTGTGTGCCGTTCCGGGGGGTGGCGAGCTGCTCCGGGACGGGAAAAACAAGCGAGGAATCGAAGAAAATCCAGGAATACTGGACTCTCGTTGCGGTCCGGTACAGGAGCAAAACGTTTAGGTGGGATAAAGACGGAGAATTACGAGCGGGAGGGAGAGAGAGAGAGAATATAACGAGAGATGGAGAGAAAGACGAACAGAGGGTGGAATAGAGATGGTCAAATCGTGGCAAAGAAATATCGTCGGTCAGTCGGGGGCTTAAATCCGTATCCTGGCGGTAACGATCCCGAGGACGAGAGTAGGAGAGATGAAGAGTGAGAGGTAGAGAGAGAAAGAAGGAGGAGAAAAAGGGTTGTAAAGACAGAGACCGGGGGAACAGGGAATATGTACCCTCGGTCAGTTTCCCTCAGGGGGTTTTATAATGGGCCCCTGATAGGGGCTGAGGAGAGCTGCCTCTGTTACCGCAGGTCCCGGTTCACGGACGCACACATCACGCGACCCCCAGCCTACCGAACATCTCATTTCTCTTATTCTTCTCTACTTCCTCGTCTTTCTTTTTTCGACTATTTTGACGAGAAGAAAATTTTTATTCAAAACCTCCGTATAAAAATACTCCCTCCACGTATCGCTCTTGGTACGTTTGATTCTCTCTTTTTCTCTCTCTCCTGTTTTTCTCTACCTCTCCAGTCTTTTCCCTCGCAAAGGAACGGCACTCGAACCCCGGGTAAGGTTATAATTCACTAATTACGTTAAGAATAAAACAAAAGGGGAGAAAGAGCGAGAGTGGATGAAGGAGAGAGAGGGGTAGGGGGTTGCTTCCGAGCTCGACCGAGGCTAACCGAATCGCGAGAGAGAGAGAGGGAGAGAGAGAGGGACTCGTTTCCAGCGCCCATTAGAGCGTCCCCGGTAGCGTTTAATTACCTAATTAAAGGGGATTTTCAATTATGCTCATTAGTACGTTTTAACAAATCCGCGATGTAATTAGAAAACCGATCGCGATATGAAAAAAGGGAAGGCGGAGAGAAACAAAGGTTGGCGCGAGCGAAAAGTCCGAGGATACCGCGAGAGGGAGAGATAAATCTTTTCGATTCATCGAAACGCTCTCTCTCTTTTTCTTTCGTTCTTTTCTCCTTTCAGCAAAAACAAGACTAATTTTTGAATACACAATAAAAACGTCGAGGAGATATTTGCGCGCGCTTATTAGCAAATTATTTATTTTTCTGCGCTCATTATACAGTGGGAATAATTTCGATACGGTTGCTAGAGGAAATACCCTTCTTTCTTTTTTTCTTTCTTCCGCTGCCGGACGCGTTAAAGGCCGCGGACGAAATTTCGGTCGAGCGACTTTGGGTTGTGCATCGCGAGCTCGCATTCATCGTATACTTTACATACACGTATTTGCACAAGCGTATATACCATTCGTGTGTATGAGCGAGCGTTTAATCACCCAATTAAGGGGATTTCCACGTATGTTAATTAGTCGAAACACATGCAAATGGTCGTCCAAGTTCGCCTACATCAACTGTCCTTTTCCATCCTCCCTCTCCCTCTTCTTCTCTCACTCTTGCTTCCCGAATTTGAGCGTCATGCAAAAGCGAATAGCCCCGGTTGCCCGGGCATTCTTGACGGAAATAAAATAAGCGGTTGAAAATTCGAGAGGGAGGAGAGAAAGAGAGAGAAAGAGAGAGAGAGTGAGAGAAAGATAAGGCGCAAAACATCGTTCGTTATGTCGAAACGAGAGCTCCGCGAATACCCCGCGTTACCCCGGATAAGATATAAATTACTGTTTTTCTTTCTCTCTTTTTCGCTCGCCCTATTTCTTCCTCCTCTTCCTCCTCTTCCTCCTCTTCCTTCACTTCTTCTTCTTCTTTCACCTTTAATTGCGAAATCTCACATTGTTCGTGAAATTTGCCAATTAAATTGTTAAGCGAGTAGCAATAATTACCGACGTGCCGGGCTAATTAAACGGCGAGCTCGAGCGCGCGCGCGCGCGCGCGCGTACCTACCTACCTACCTACCTACCTTTGGAAAGAAAAAAAAGAGATGGGGTGGTTGGAGGTGACTGAGAGAGAAAAGAGAAAAGAGGAATAGCTGTGGGGGAGAGGGAGGGGAGTGGAAAAAATTGAGTAAAAACAGCAAATGAGAAACCGGAAGTCCCGGCGAGTTATTGCGAGATAGGGTCGTACCGAAAGAAAAGCTCCAAGTAACCGACGGCTGGAAGAAACTACGCTCGTTATCTATTCAATTATCGCCTCGAAAAGCCTCTGAAAGGGGGCACCCAGATGCGGAGAAGCGAGACGCGAGAGGAGGCGCGGGAGGAGAGAGAGAGAGAGAGAGAGAGAGAGAGACCTGTCCAGAAACGTGGAAGGGGAACCGTGACGACATACGCGTGCACGCGTTATCCCCCTTTCACGACTTCCGGCCATTCTCTCGCCTTACTCTACGTACATACGCGAACGATTTTCACCCCGGAGATAACGCGATCCCGCTCGTCTTCGTCGATTGCCGTTAACGCGACGAATCTGCAAACTCGTTTACGCCGAAGGTGAAGCGAAAAAACTTACGGGCAAAAAGAACGAGAGCGTTATAAACTACCGGCAGCGAGATTTTCTTTTCGATGGGAACAAATACGATAACCGACTCGTTTAACGGAGAAATTTTTTCGTACTTCCTCTCGCGGAGGGAGGTGGATCGAACGTTGATCCAGACGAATCTGCTCTTTCGCTCTTAATTACGTATTTATTTTTGACTCCGGCGACCCCTAAAGGGCTTTTTTCCCGGAAAACCGAGTTACGACGATTCCCGGTAACTCCCTCCGCCTTCTCGGACACGCTCGCGCGAACCGTCCATCGCCTAGCCGACTGCTAATGAATTTTCGCTATTTCTCTCCCCTCCTCTCTTTCTTTCTTCCTCCTTTTTTTTGCCTTATTTGCTCATTAGTGCTTTGCACTCGACTCGCGAGCCTCTCCCCCCGCTCGTCTCAACCCTTCCAGACCTCCTACACACTCATAATCTCGATCGGCCGATCGATCCGGAATTTTTCACACACACTCGTCGTCGTGAATCACGCGTACGGGGATATAAAAGTCGGCGAATGGGAGATTGGGTGGACGATGATAGAGAGAGAGAGAGAGAGAGAGAGAAAGGGAGAGGGAGAGAGTATTCGGTGAGGAATGGGTGAGGTGAAAATAGAATTGGCAATCGGTGTATGCAGATACACCCGAACGCTCGCGCTCTCGAGTTATCGATATAACCGTCTCGGGGGCGAAGTTATTATCACATATATTAGACGACTGACCTGTACCCATACCTCCCCCCTGCTCCTATATACGCCAGGTTCGCTCTCGTATACGATTCTCACGAGGTATCACCGCGCTCTTCACCCTCCTCCTCACGGACCTCTCGGCCATCGCTTTGCAATAACGGATACAATATCGGAGCAGTTTCGCGGGCCAGCCGTGTGGCCCCTTTTTCCTCTACTCTTCTCTCCGGGTTATGGTAAAGACCCGGGTTATTGTTTTATATTGTTTCCAAGAGCCGACTTTATTACGTATACCCACCTCCCCCACGCATATTCTCCGCGTGAAAAACCTACTCGCACGTACACACACACACACACACACACACACACACACACACACACACACGTGCCTGTCCGAGCAATATAGAATCGTATCGAGATTAGACGCCTTCAGGAATGTTCCAGCGGAAACAAATAACGATTAGTGGGGAATGAAAATTTTTCACGAGTTTGGTCGAGTTTGACTTTAGGAATTATTCACCCTCGCTAGCAGAGGAAGAGAAATAATAAAATACCGTGAAAAGTGACACGAAGCAAGAATCGTAAACTAGCCAAAGCGGAGAGCGAGAGGGAGACGTAGGGAGGGAAGGCGAGATAGTTGTTGGGTATCATCTCGTTTGTACGATAATGCGATAGTCGAACCGGTTATCGCGTTTCGGTGAGCCGTCGAGCCTACGAGCCACTCTGTCTCGCTCTATCTCTTTCACTCTTCTCTCGGCTCAAATCGAGCGAGAGGAGGTCCCGCGTGATAATCGATTCGATTCGATTCCCCAGTTCGTTCGATATCTCTCTTCGAGCTCCCCCCATCCCCCTTTTTCGACCGCAATTCGATCGAAAATCGTATCGCGTTTATCCCGCTTCGATCGTTTCAATACGTATGCCCATTCGTGCGCGCGCGCGTTCGCTTCGAAACTTCTATTTACCTTGCGGTTTTTCGCTGCCGAGCTTATATAAATATATATTGTATATAGATGTACACCAACACGTGAATATATTCATGCATCTATACGGAGCCAGTTTTTTTTTCTCTCTTTTCTTTTCGCACGTTGGATTCAATTTTCGATCTCATCCTCGAACCGCGAAAAAACAACGTAATTATTTTATCGTTCCGTTTCGCTTTTTTTGGTATTTTTCGCTTCTCGTCACCGATTTGACTAATGTGCACTCGTAGCGGACTTGTCGTTGCTGCAACTTGTCGATTATCCACTCGTGTCGCTGCGTATAATCTCGTAAAAAGGGTTTTTAATTACGTAAATGATTTTGCCACCTCGGATATTCGAAGAGCGAGTGTCGTCTCTTGACGCGAGTTGAGAGTCACTGACCATCGGTCACGAGGCCAAGTATTGTGTCGAAAAGCGGTAAAGGGACGTGGCGGGGATAACGATCATTACGATCCGATATCGTAACAGCCATCCGGGTGCACGTTTTACCACAAATTGTGCTCTCTTTTTGACTCTCTTTTATACTCTTTTCGTCTAAACGCGAAGAATTGTCTCGTAACCAGCGCCATGCTCTTCTACGCGTCAATCCTTCAACTCGAACAATAAGATTTATCGGCCCGCTCGCGCAATGCTCATTCTCTATCTCTCACTCGCTTCATCGTCTTCGTTAATTTCGAGCCTAGACTAATAGAGTTGTTAATTCATAATGAGATTGGCGACTGTCGCGTACAAATCGACCGTTGTTAATTTTCATCGTGCGTTAGATCGCGTGGACGGCGTGGGCGGCCGGCTGAAAGATCCGACGGTTATAAAGGCGCGACCTCGATTAAAGCCGCTTGTTCTCTCTCTCTCTCTCTCTCTTTCTTTCTCGCTGCTTTCGCTCTTCCTCGTGCGTTCAATCCACCCCGAGGTCAGACACGAGAGCGAGAGTGGGGTGGGATGATGCCCATCTAGGGAATATTGCCGGTTAATTCGCGATGCTCGGATAAAGTCTCTCTCCTTCTCTTCCTCTTTCTCGTCTCATTCGCGACGTATCGTTCGTCCCTCTCTGTTCGACTCGAACGAAACCAAGTACATAAGCCACGCGGTCTACTCAGAATGTGACTCAAGCGTAACACTCTCCCTCTCTCCCTCTCTCGCCCGTTCTTTCCTCCTTCCACTGGCGGCAAAAAGTTAATTCATTTTCAGCGTTTTTACCTCGATACAAGAATATTATCGTCCAGGTCAGGGGCTCCCAACTGTACGAGCTATCGTTACTCGCCGTCCGATTCAATGACGCGGTTAATATCGGCTCGAGTGAAAAATACACGGACTCGACTGAAGTAATCGAGATATCGGTTGTCGACTAGATTGCGACGGGACGAAAGAATTTTCGCGCCAAGGGTTTTGTCCTTCGTTAGGTACCCTCCGAGCGGTGAACATATGCGTTACTGTCATCCTCGCCCCCTCTTTGTTTTCCGAATGCAAATAAGTAGCCTTAACCACCCATCCTCTCTCCCACCACCCCCTCGTTTCTCTCTCTTTCTCTCGTTACAACTCACTGCTTGTTTCAGTTGAACCTTATTCCAACCAATAGGCGTGCGTGAGTCTGCGTGCGTAAATATACTCGACTCGGTCTCTCTCTCTCTCTCTCTCTCTCTCTCGCTCTTGCGCGTGTATATGTGCACACACGCTCTCGGCACTTCAACACCGCGAAACGCACAACAGGGGGTGGTGCATGCATATTCATACGTGGGGTGTGCGGAAGGTTGGAGAAGCGAGCGACGATGAAGGTGGTGGTAGTCGAGGGAACGGGAGGGGTGGGAGGCAAGAGTGAGGGGTGAACGTTGTGTGCACGAGAGGTTATTAATTAACCGGAAGCCTAATCAAGGCTGGTAGTCGAACGAGGGGGGTTGGCGGTTGAGGAGGACTGTATGTGTGTGTGTGAGAGCGAGCGAGAGAGAGAGAGAGAGTTGGAGAGGGGTGAGGTCTGAAGGGGGTGGAGAGTTTGTAGGGGCCCGCTCGACATCGTCGACTCACTCCCCCGACCTCCTCATTCCATACTTCCTATAACCAGAGAGACCGACGAAACTGCAAAGCCCCGCTGCAGGTGACGCTGCAGGTTTCACCTCATCTCGCTTTCTCTCTCTCTCTCTCTCTCTCTCTCTCTCCATTCTGTATATGGTATATACGCGTATGCATACATCCGGCACTGTTGCAAAAAAGACGAAATCATAACTCTCACTCGCAAAAAAGGGAAAATTTGGTGAAATTCACGTGTAAACAGTACGAAGAGCGGGGAGGAAAAACAGAGTGACCGCGTAGTTGTCAGTCCCGGTTGGTTCTTGCGATATTCGCGAAACTAACGGATAGGTGGTAGGCTAAAGGGGGGTCGCTCTCGCGAGAATCGTCCGGGCGGGACGGACAAGCTAGGGCAGGGTGAGAGGGAGAGAGAGAGAGAGGAAGAGTGAGTGATAGGAACGAGACGCAGAAACCAAATGAAAAGATCCTTTGTATTTGGGATTTCTGGCTGGTAGATGGTACAGCGGGTGGAGTAGGAGGGGGTTAGAATGCAACTGCAATTTGTACCTCTTACTGTCCGCGGAAAGAATGGGGTATTGTCTTCCAGGAGAGAAACGAATTGAGCCTCTATGAAGCCCGGCGTGCGAATGGGAATCGATATTTTTAATTTCAGTAGAAGCCAAACATCTACACAACTCTTGCCTACGACGCCGGCGTCCCGCGACCCTAAACCCCCCTCTATGGTCTACGTAACACACACGGTCCCTCTCTCCTCTCTCTCTCTTTATCTCTCTTTCTCTTGCTCTATTCGCCGCTGACGAACATTTAAACGTTCCTGAGTTTTTGTTATTCTTCCGCCCGATTCCATACACATTCCCTGCTTTTTGATCCGCGACTTATTGCTGCCGTGCAACACTCTGGCTACATTTTTCCTACCGTCGAAAATTCGTCTCTCACGGCCCGGCGATATTTTTTACTCGGGGAGTGGAAACCGGAAGGACGATAGCCAGGCGTCCGCAAAGGACGAGAAATTACATCCTCCGTGATCCAACCCTTCCTTCCTTCCTTCCTTCCTTCCTTCCTTCCTTCGTCCAGGCATCGCCAGAATCTATATGTATATATATATCAGCGCAAACGGCAGTGGCAAAATTTAAAACTATCCCACTCCTCGCGTCTGGACCCTCGACTGAATAAAATATCGCGAGGCTTCGAATTTATCGCGCGGGCGAGAGGCAGAAGAGTCTCCCTCTATATCTGTGTAGGTCCGCGAGAGCCCGTACGCGAAAATGCTAAACGTCCTCGCTTTTCCATCTTGAAAATACCGAGCTCTGTTCGCACGGGGACGCACGCGAGACTGCAGGAAGAGGGGAATGGAAACAAATAAACAGAACGAAGAAAATAATCGCGCGTATTTCGGTCGAACTCAATGCCCTCCCTTCCACACACGCGTGTAATTAAGCGAGGTATTAATTTATTAGACGAAGGGGGATTCTTTTTTCGCACCTGACGTTTATATTGCGCGTTAAGAGAATGTTTAATTCCCGCGATTTCTCTCTCTCTCTCTCTCTCTCTCTCTCTCTCTTTCCCCTACACTCGAGTCCGAAAAAGGGGTTGTCTATTTGCGCTCCTTTTTAAGGCGCGCGTTCGGCTACTCGAGATTCAGCGCTACTCAAGCGCGCCTTCCTCGTGGAGCCGTCCCCTCGCTCGGCGTCCTCGATACCCTCGGTTGGGCACCCCTGCCTCGAGTATGTGTCTAGGGGTGGTTATTTTAATTACTGTCCAGTGGCTTTAAATTAAAGAGCCCAGGTTATTTCGAGCGAGGGAGGGAGCGAGAGGGAGTCTCTAACCATGGTAAGCATATACCCCTTTCGCTCGTCGTCTTTGTCCCCCTACCCCCTAACTCGTTGGGATAACTCCGGACCGACATTACGGTCGCCATTCTTTACACCCGACCGAGTTTGCGAGGTTATGTTTGACGCTAACCGGCCTGACCACGGTAAATTGTCCAAACTGCGTTGGATTAAACGCTAGACGAGCTCTCGAGGTGGGGGGTAGTTTACCCCCTCTCTATCTCTCTCTCTCTCTCTCTCTCTCTCTCTCTCTCTTTCTCTTCGCGTGTGTCCAGAAATTAACACGGGCGACCCAAAACCATCGGGAGCGCGCGCGTACTTCGTCACCGGCCACCGGAAGACGCGAAGAATTTGCCTCAGGAATTGTTTCATTTTGCGCGAGGCGAAAACGAGGGAGAGACGAAGCCCCGAGGAGATTAGAGAGAAGCGTAGGAGGAGGAGAGGGGCGGGTCGACTCGTACGGGGTCGAGAAGAGCGAGATTAACTCGAATTCGCGCAGCGGAAGGAATAATCTCGACTCGAACGGGATACTCGAAAAAAAAACGCGCCCGAGTGCCTCGTAACTCGAACGATTCGAATCAAGAGGGAAAATATTTTCAATCCTTTTCGTATCGAATTAGCGAGATATTAACGGAGTATTGTATTCTCCATACGAGACGTAATTTTCTGTGTGCTTTCTCTCTTGTCGCGATAATTGGTGCGATCGGACGTGCGCTACGTCGTCCAAGCAGCGGGGGAAGGGGTCTCGGTGACACGGCTCGACTTTCAACCCCGACCCCCGGCATCGCTCTCTTTCTCTCTTTCTTTCTCTCTGTCTCTCTCTCTCTCTCTCTCGCTCCCTCGCCGGCTCCCACCACCACCACTCAACCGGGGAAGTGTTGTCGGGCTTTTCAGGAGCTTTCAAGTGCTTTCGCAGTTGCCTCGAGTACCGTAAGAGGCTTTCAGAAACGGAGGCGGAAACGGGCTTTTTAATAGAGCTTGCAGAGAATCTATCTTTCTCCCTCTTTTCCGTTTCTTCTCTCTTTCTCTCGCGCCACTCTCGTTTCTTCTTATCATTTCACCCTTCCCCATCCTTCATTTCGTCTTTCTTTTTTTTTTTGACCTCTCCCTTGGTTTTTTTTCGTCTACTTTGATGTCGAAAATCATGCGTGAATGTTTCGCTCCTTCCTCGCTCTTCTTTTCTTCCTCTCTGTGCTCTATCTCTCCCTACGTAGAATACAAAAAATTGGCGAAAAGGGTAAACTTAACGAAATTTCTGTCTTGCGCAAAATTACTCCACTGCGGATACTCGCGAGAACGAAAAGTACATCGCTCTTATCCAGTTTCGGTCGATTCGCGAGTTTGAGATTCCTTCGCTCCCGGCAGGTGCTAAGACGTTTGTTTTCCCATAATCGAAAACCGCGATTCGATGAGCTCGTCCGAGAGGCGCACGTCCCATCTTCGAGCCGTCATCTTTTTCGCGTTGCGTGGATATTGTTCATCCATGCGAGGGGGGAGCATTTTTTTCTCCTTTCCATGCAAAACGGGAAGCCTCGTAATCGACGCGAAACTTCGGCCCGGACATACCGTCGTGTAGAGAAATTAAAAAGCGAGTTTAGCGAAACGTGCGCGGAACGAGAAAATTGTCTGGCGAGGTTTCCTCGAGGGGCGCGGTAAGGGTTGAAATTGGGGAGGGGGTGGGGGGAAGGTCCGGTCCCTTTGTGAGGGCTCGCGCGGATTTTCGATTCTCGCAACTTCGGCCACTCGCGATATGAATCCCCACCGCTAGCCCGGCTTTGGCCCTCTCTTCTTTTCGAGCTCTACCCTGGAATAAAGTGGAACATCCGGTGGAAACTGACGAACAACCGAACTCGTAGAAATGAACGGCAGCCTGGGCACAACAGCAACGGCAAAATGCGCCCATGTCTCGTCTCTATAAACTCTCCTTGAGCTCCCGCGTCCCGTCAGATATAAAAATAAAAGAGCCAGGAGATTCAAACTCCCGCACTCGCCGTGGGACGGAGTCGAATTTTATACGTCCCGCTTGCCGGGACGAAACTTTTTTATACAAATTCAGCGCAGTTTGCGGATTAAGGGGGGGTTCTTTTTTTTCGAAAATTCTTCTCTACGCGAGGATTTGCGAAATGAGATATTTGCAATTTCGTGGATAATTTGCGGGACGAGACACGAACGCGGAGGGAAAAAATGAAAATGCCCGGAGCCCTTCTCGTCTTTATCTCCTACGGAGAAGGTTTTTGCCGTTTTCGTATTACATTCACCGATCGGTGCGAGCCGTCTCGCCTCTCGGCGCGTTTCTTCCCGTGCTTCCGGTCGAGATCTGCTCGGACGGGGATCGATTCGCTGTTTTTAGCAACCGCGAGACTGCAATTGACGAACCGAAGGTCTCTCCTCTCTACCGAGGAGCTCATCCCCTCGCGCGTATCGGAGCGTGAAACCGTTTGTCGCCGTACAATCAAGAGAGACCGTCGATCGAATTCCGTTCTACTTACGGATCACGATGTAAACATCTCAAATTATGAGTGGAGTGGCGCATTTAATGAATATTTAATGACGCTGGGAAGGAGCGCACATTGTTGAAAAATTTTGTGCTGAATTTTGAATCAATAAGTATGAAGCTATTATAATAAATGTTAAATAAATGTTGATAACTACATGCATTTAATGATAAATAAATGTTATCAATTTCTTGTCCAAAATTTTAATACTAATCTTGTCAACACAAGAGAATAAAATACTATAGTATTGTAGGGCTTATCTTAAATAATCCTGATTTACTGAATGCGAAAATAACATCAATTTTTTTGGGATTTACTTTTTTTCAAAATAAAATGAAGTATTTATTAAAATTTATTTAATTTGAAGATCAAATCGAATAAAGAGATAGAATATGTTCCAAATTTTTTATTTTCAAATGGAAAAAATGTTATAAATGGTATATAGTACAATATAGTAAATGTTTCACTATACCCCCGTGTGTGTATAATTTTTTGCTATGAATAATGAGTAAAAGAGTAAAATTCAAAATAATTAGATGATTTTCATCTTACAATTTCGAATTTTTCTAACAATGTGGGGGTCGGCACACTGGAACGAGGTAACACATCCGAAGTGCTATCTATCGCCGCCTTTTACGCTAATTGATAAATCGTGTTGCGTTAATGAATGGCGTGGGGGTGGGAGGGGGGATGGATAGAGCGGGAGAAACTGGCGGTGGCACACGCGGGTCATAAAAGCGCGCGCGTTCGATCGTTCCTAAGAATCTCGAAAAAATGGCCAACTCGACGATCGATATTACAGATAGTCGTTTATTTAATTAATCGATCTGCCGTATTTACATGGCGTTTAATTTATCGCACTTGCTCGTGGCAGCGACGTTCGATTTTTCAAACTCGTCGACGTACGCCGCGATGAGGAGGGATCGCGGAGGGGTCTCTATTCGAGGTTGATCAATGTCCCTGTCTCGGGCCGAACAGGCCCTGATCTCTCCTACCGATCGACTCGCTTTATCTCCCATCGTTCCTCGTAATTCGTCCGAAACGGACTTCCTCGCATTTTTATTTCTTTCGTCATTCGACGTTTTCCCAAATTTGTTTTTCCCTTCGCTCTCTCTCTCTCTCTCTCTCTCTCTCTCTCTCTCTCTCTCTCTCTCTTCCTCACCCTCTCGTTTTCTCCGGAGCAACTTATCGGGTAATCGAACGATTATCGTCGGTCACCCACCTCGAAGATAGAGTTCCTCGGGGACGGTAACCCTCCGTGAGACGAGCAAAATTACCTTCCCCCTACTTCGACTTTCGCACGTTTTTCCCGAATTTCTTCACTTCTCCTCTTTTTTTTTATCGCGGACACCCGATCTGTGGATCCGAACTCCCCGGGTTGATCCTCCGCTGGCTTTACGCTTCTCCCTTCTCCCTCTCTGTCTATCTTCCTTATAACCCCGAGACTATTGTCAAGCGATCCCAATTATCAAGATTCACCGCGGGTGGGATAAGCTTTTTACTACGTGTCGTGATCGGTTCGCTCTCTCACACTCCTCTCGTCATGAGCCACTCTCGAGTTTTTTTCGAAAATACCGTTCAGGTATCGCTCGCGATAAAATCCCAATCTAATTTTTCTCCGCTCATAAACGGCGCGTCTAGTCGATACTTTATTCGGTCCCTTTCTTCGCGAGGATTATAGTTTTTCGGATTACCAGGATGGTTTTTCTCGCTTCTCTCGCGTACGTCGGTGCACGGGACACTTTTGAAACGCGAGAGTCCCGCGACGATAACCAGACGTCCTTGGGCAAAACCGTGCTCGGTAGTGGTTGAGAGAGAGAGAGAGAGAGAGAGAGAGAGAGAGAGAGAGGACGGACGGACGTCGAGATGTACGGTACGGGACCGCTAACAGCGCAGAGACCGTATAGCGTTTCTGATTGCCCATTGTTCGACTAATAAGATATTCTATCATCCCTCTCTCTCGCCCTCTCACTCCACCTTTAATTTCATACGCATTCGTTTCGTTATCTTTAAAGCCCCTCTGCCTCCGCCCGGGCAAATGAACTACGCGTCGTGTTAAACGATGAATGATAACTCTAATCGACCGATTCTATTTTTTTTTCACTGCTGATGTACGCGAAATGAAATCTACAGTGATTTGTTTTTCGGTAGTCTCTCAGAAATGACAAATTTTTTTGCAATTTTCTCCCTTCCGTAGCGAAAAACCGTAATCATGCTTTATACTCGGCCATTAGTCTTTCGACTGGCTTTTTTTTCCGGAAACAAGAACAAAAATAACTTTTCCATTCGCGCCTCCTCGCACGAGTGGCTCTTTTTTTTCATCGAGACCAATATGTATTAACTCGCTTGGCTCGCGATTAATTCGATTCCGGCGAAAAAAAATTATTTACGCGGCGCGAGCGCGGAACACAAAAGAGAGGAGTTGAAAAAAAATCACTCGAGTCGTTCGTCACCATCAGAGCGTGCGGTGTATAAAAATTCACGCATTGCGCTCGAAAATGTTCATCCCCCTCTCGCGCTCCTCCCCCTCGCCTCGCTTGTCCCGCCACGGATTCGACACCGCCATAAGTGCAAATTGCGATCGTATCAATTTCGCACGAGTCGATTATCGTGCCGGTCGTGCGCAAATAGAGTGAGAGAGAGAGGAAGAGGAGAGAGAGAGAAGGGTATTCCCCCTTTTATCCTCTCGTCCTACCACTCTTCTCGTGTATCTCCTTCCTTTAATCCAGACGTAGTACGTTGTTCTTGCGCGCGCGAAAGGGATAAAAAAAGAGAGCTAGCGAGCCGGAGAAGGAGGTGGCGGGATGGGGTCAACTGGATCCTTTGCGCGTCAAAAAAAATTCTCGCTAGCGAGATAGAGCGCGCGCGCGCGAGAGAGAGAGAGAGAGAGAGAGAGAGATTCGTCGCGAATTGAGTATCAACCTAATGGCGTCCGAGTGAGATTTGCGCGAGAGCGTGTCTCATTGTGTGTGTCGGTAGGTACTTTGATTCCGTAGATGTATATATAGAATATATAGAATACAACACATTCGCACATACAAATATATATGTATATACATATAGGGAATGAGCGAACCAAACGAGACGACGAAGGGAGGAAGGGGGTTGGTTGTTGCGAGGGAGATGGACGGGAAGTAGTGGCGCTGCTAAGTGCGAGAGAGAGAGAGAGAGGGAAGAGCCGTGTGTGGGTTGGCAGGGCTAATGCGAATATGCTGTCGTCCAGATAGAAAGAGATACGCGATAGCGAATCTATGTACGACACGGATGTCGAATTAGCTTGGATTTAGGTTGCCCGGGGAACCTGACAAATAGTTATTGCTTGATTATTGCCGTTGCGGATGCAAGTGAGATGGAGATACAAAGAGAGAGAGAGAGGGATTCGCGAATATACGCTCGCAGCGCGCCAAGAAAAAAGGCAGATTAAATATCAAACACATTTTCACTCTCTCACAAAGTACATGTTTGTCCGTGTGTGTGTGTAATGCAATTGCCTGATGGACGGAATGAAAATCGCATTTCAGTATCTCGCTATCTCTCTCTCTCTCTCTCTCTCTCTCTCTCTTTTTTCATCCAGCGCAACGCAACGCGATTCTTCCTTGGTACATGTTTTTTTTACGATTCTCGCCCGTACGATATATACAGCTATAATTATAATCGCGATTGAAAAGCACTCGTAAAAACCTCGAGAGTCACCCATTACGATATGCACTCGCGTAAAAAGCGACGCTGTCCTAATCTATATGTTAATTTGCGCGTGCTCGCACAGAAGAGCGCGAGAGCGTCGGAAGGAGGAGGCAGAGAAAAGAGACGGAGAGAATGCAAACGGTCAGCCGGACTGCGATTTCGATTTCGATTCCGAGTTCTTCGCGTTCGATTCCCAAGTAGGAATTGGTGGGCGATTCGAGTGGCCCGTGAAAAGGGGAGTGGCCGGAGGCCTTATCCGATTCGTCCTTGATAGCACATGGGAAATTCGAGTAATCGTTATTACACCGGCGTGGAAAAATTTTTCCCGCTCTCTCGTCCACGAAAACTTCCGGCGAAAATTTGAATTTTGATTCGAAAAGTAAGAAATCGAGACGGCCAGATTAAATTATTCCGGGCGAAAATTGGAACTCGCGTATCGGATTCGATTCGTGGATATTTCGAGTGCTAGAGAGAGAGAGAGAGAGAGAGAGAGAGAGAGAGAGAGGAGTGTGTATATTCTCGTCGTTCATTACGATTTCAAAGAGACTAGAAAAAAAGAAATCTGAGCGCCATTAATCGCGATGAAAACGCCCGCGTGATTTCAACAACGTGTGCCGTGCGCTGCTCGAGCACGGGCCGAAGGGGAATGAGGGATGAAAAGAGAAGAGAGAGAGAGAGAGAGTAGGTCGGTTCGGTTCGGCGTCGAATCGATGGAGCGCGGAATCGGTCGCGGAGTACCGACTAATTAGTCGGCCGATGATTGGCGCGTGTAAACCGAAACGATGACGCGGCCCGTCGACGAACCGGTGAATCGGTTCACCGGTTACGGCCGCTCCAGTGCCGTTCGATACTCAAAAAAGAAATTCATCTGTTCTCTCGGCTGCTCCCGATCCTCTCGTCTGTAAAAAAAAACATAAAGAAAATTATCGCGCGAATAAAAAAATCCAGCGCAAATTAATTAGGAGACTGGGAAGCAATCGTTTGATTAATTAGCGGTGGGATTTTTCATTAATTTTCCAATTAAATCGAATTGGTATTTCGGTTAAACTAGGCTCGTCCCTGTCGTTTCGCTGAAGGCTGTCGGTACGGGGCGAGAAGGGGGCGGTGTATTAGAGCGAGCGTAACGCGAAACACTCGACTAATGGAATTGATTGAAAATGTTGTTCTCGCGGCTGGCGAGGTGCGCTACGTAACTCGGTACGTACCTGCAAATGCACGCACACGTAAACAGACAGTACGTCTGCACTCGTCGATAGTCGCGCCGAGCGCAATCGAATGTTTGCGTTTTAGGCCATGTGTGCGCGAGTGCGTAAGAGAGAGAGAGAGAGAGAGAGAGAGAGAGGGGGGGGGAGAGGGGTAACGGGCGAGTCGACGCGTAAAATGCTATCTTTGTCAATTAATTCAACCTGTTGTCGCGGCCCGCGAATCGTGAAACACGGTGGTTTACTCCCCCCCTCTCTCTCTCTCTCTCCCACACCCCTTCATCAGCTAACACATCACTGACCGCCACTCAATCGTTTCAACGATCTTACAACTATTTGATTAAACGAATCGAATTTATTGCAGTTTCCATTCTAATTCTACTGGGTGTGCAGAACGAATGCGCGTTCTTTAAATGGCTCGAAGTATTCTGGAAAAGAATTGTCCCCGTCCGATTTCTCGTACAATGCACTGTTTTAGAGTTATTCTTATTTTTTCATAATCAATTGCTGATTGCTTTTATTTAGCTACATGGACGTTATTGTTATTGAACGTTTCGAAACTGCGCGCAACGATTCCGAAATACCCAGTATATCTCTCGGGTTTCTAGTTAGTTTTACCATTTCGTTACTCGAACGAGGGCCACTCGATTCGCTCGGAATGACGTCAGTTTTTTTCCCGAGTTATCGCCATTCGGAGGAATATTTCGCTTCGGCGAGTCGGGAAAAAGAGGGGCAAAAAATACAACCGGTTGATAGGCGCGAACTCGTAGCGAGCCTCGGCGATTAGCCTAATCCGAGGATAGTCGAACGATAAGAGGGCGGTTAGGACGGCTCGCGTTTTCCGTTATCTGCGGCTGAATTGCGCACTTCCGTCGTTTTTATCGAAAAACCTCTCGGGATTTAATTCGCTCCTTCCACCTCGCTCGCGTGAGAATTCGCGAAGCTCTTATTTCTATTTTAGGACCGGGTACGAAAATAACCGCTAAGAACTGGCCAAATTAATCGAACGATTCGAATCGCCTCCCACCTCCCGTTGCTCTTTTTGTCGTAAGGATCGTCATGGATTGGAGTCTTCTTTATTTTTATCCGTCGTTCGGATCTCAAAGTCGCACCTATACCGAACGGAATACCTGAATCGGTGCTCCACACAGGCTCGCTCTCCGGGCCCCATTGGTATACTCATTTTCATAAATTACATTTAATTCGTTACGGTGCGCCGGCAGCGAATGGCTGATTGGATGACGCATAAATGCTTCACCGTATGGTGGAAAGAGCGAAGAGAGCTCGAACGAGAGAGAGAGAGAGGAACGAGAGGTGGGGTGATCATCTCGTCGCTTCTACTATTTTCGTCCAACGTTTCGCGCGAGCTTTTACCCGGCTATCTCTCGAAAATCGCGATCGCGGTAAAATATTGCAAATATCGGCCTATCGATTAGTTTCCTTCTTTTTGTCCTACGTCTTCCCTGCGGCCAGATGATCGTTAAAAATTAGAATTATCGCGTCGTCAATTCGTACTTTGGTTAATTTACCGCTTGGGGATTAACGTTTTTCTCTCCGTGTGTTTCGATTATCGAAAACGGCGATTCTCGTTTCTCGAATGGGAGGAAGGAGATCGATTTTTCGGGACGTCTCGTTCAATTGACGTTTGAGTTTTAATGAAAGAGCCTAGCTGTTAAGCTCCTTCATCCCCCTTCTCTCTCTCTCCTCTCGCCCTCTCGTTCCTCCCTCTCTTCGCGAGTTCACGCTCGCTTCTACATACGTGCCGTGTGTTCTCGCGTTACAGGATATAGAATTGGCAAACTGACGACTAATTGCAAATACGAGACACCCCCACACGGTGCTCGGCAACGCGCACAAATTCCGAAATCTGGGCCGAAAGTTATAATGAAATTAATTAGCAGACCTGGGCCAAATACCGTATAAACAGTAATTAATTATAACCGCTTACATTTGCGCGGATTTCGCCGAATTTAACGGCGTTAGGCTGATTTTCGAATACGTTCCGAATGAGGAGGAAGGGGAGGGGAGGGGGTGATGGGATCGATGTGTTATTAATTTCGCCTTCGATCGTTTCAATTATTTTTTTTATCAACGAGCATAATTGATCTCATTGGTTTTATTTCGGATGGATATGCCATTAAAAATCCATATTACAAGCGAGGAGAGCAGCTCTCTCGATATACTCGAATCTCGATTCGAGATAATAAATCAATCCCATCATTATCAACAGAGAGGGTGAGAGTATATTTTCGCGACAATAATGACGAGGGGTAAGATACGTTTTGTTGGTAATGGCGAGGAGTGAGAGAGAGAGAGAGAGAGAGAGAGAGAGAGAGAGAGAGATGCAGAACGATTTGAACAGGTGGGAGAGATGAGATTATGGCAGCTTCGTGTCGGGCCAATACATAGTAATTGCAGGGTTACACCACTCGTTGGGGTTAGGCGGTGGGGCCGGTTCGAAATCGGTCTCGGGTATCGCTTCGATCGTATTGATCCTCTCTCGATACTTCTTTTTTTCTCATCTCAAACAGGTATAAATATAACGAGATGTAACGATCGCGAGATGCATCCTTCCCCGCAATATTTTCCCACCGTAGGTCGCGCGAGGCTCGAAATTCTTTCCCCCGTTTCTATTTGTTGCCTATTACAAACGGAAAACAAAGAATATCATTGCCATACGGCGAGCGAGCAGTCGACGGTTCGTTGAACGAATCAAAAGCAACGGGTATCGATCGTTATAATTATGATCGACGTTGATTCACGAATGATTGACGAGCTCCCGCGTTATTCGTGTATACGTATATATATAACGCCAATAGACTCGTTAAAACGACAGTGATTTATGTCAATTGTTTTGCGCCCGATAAACAATTCGTCGATATTCGATGACGTTTTTATCCACCTGGCTTCTACCTTTTTTTTTATTTTAATCTCATCGACTGTGCGATTTTTGAAAATTTTCGACAACGCGACGGTTCGTACTAAAAAATAGTATACACCGATAAATTTTACTCGACAGAGAAATTTGATTATCCGGCGGTAAAGTTGATACTTTTGACAATCGAATTGTCGTTGGGAACGTAATTATACCATTTTGGAATTATGTAGGATTTCGGTTTTGTTTTGTGCGTGGCAAAAAAATTAATTAGTCTCCACACTGAAAACAGAAATTAGTTCAATGTACCTACTTAATATTTCCATACGTTCGAATGAATAATCAGTACATTCGAAAAAATACTTATTTGAAAAGATACTAATTCTAAACTATATTTCTTGAGTAATAATTCATTTTATCGAACAAAACATTTCGATATTTTCAAACACTCAAGTAGCTTCAATATTATTTTCAGTGTAGAATTTTCACCCGCTTTTCGTATATCATAGAGGGAACGATCTATCCAGGTGTTGGCAATTTTACGAAATCGAAATACGACGAAGACAGCGCAGCGTGCGCATTGCGGGCGTCTAATCAGCGCGCGAGATCTCTCGGCCCTCGGTTACGCATCGCGATTTCGCGCGGGCGTACGCAAGACTGGGAGAGGGAGAGAGAGAGACGGAGCTCGTCACATTGTTTCGCGAGGGAAACTCGGCATTGTTCGAGCCCCCTGTTCCTTGTAATAACGCAAAATTCGCAATTAGCGCGCGGCCACTAGACCGGCCGCGATACGCATCGCGGTTTCTAACGCCGGGTGATTCGCGTTAGAGAGAGCCTCGAACTTGGACGGGTAGAAAAAGCCCGAAATGAAATAATTCTACCCTGCTCGGCAAAAATTAAAACCGTAGCGAGAGTTACCGTTATCCTTTACAGCCGGCGAAATTTTCACGGAACATCGACGTAATTATCTCCGGTTAAAGGGAAAAAAAGCTCACGTGCCCGGCGTTACTCGCGTTTTTGGAAAACCGTTGGAAATTTTCCACACGCTCAGCCCCCATCCCCTCTTAAGACAGTTCTCGTCGAAACGGACGGGCGCGTTATGCCCTTTTTTCCTGCAGCCGAAACGGGAATTTAACTTTCGCGGTGCGCGCTCGTTCTGTCTTCGAGCGGGAGACGCTCGGGTGCGAGAGGTGGTTGAGAGCGCGCGAGAGGCTGGGGGTGGCTGGTTTGCCCATAATTACTCGGCCGGTAATACAGAGCGGCTCTTGAGTGGCAGCTCATATTACTTGGCTAACCTGTGTGAAAACTAACCCCCTTGGGAGATGAGCCAGAATGGGAATTACCGCTGGTGGAGGAGGGCCGAAAGAAAAAAAAATATTCGCAAATAACGGCTGACCTTTTAACGATCGGCCATACGAGCCTCTCGCGGATGACCCGTGTTTAGAAAATGCCTACGGAAAAATCGAGTTTATTCGTAAATTTCCACGCCGCTCGAAATTAACGTACGATATGAAGGGAAAGACGGGCTAATAGAAATCCGCTCGCGAACGTCCGTCACAATCCGAGTCTTCTCCCGGAGGTAATATAGGCGCGGAAGTGGGAGAAAGAGAGAGAACGAGAGATCTGTAAAAATAACAGAAAAAAGAATATTCTAATTATACGCGAATCCGATATGCCGTCGACGCCGGAGATCTCTTCTCTCTCTCTTTTCCTCTCTCGCTTGATTTTTTACGGTTGCATTAACGATGCCGGTGTAATTTATTGAAAAAGAGAGAGGAAAAAGGCCAGACTCGAGATTAGAAAATTCTCTCTCCGTCGTCGAAATCTCGGACTGCATTTGCATGAAAATATCATTTCTGTTCGGCCCGTGAAAATTTTCGATCTCGAATGGAAATGATTTTGCCCGCAAAAAAGATCCTCCGAAAAAGCAACGTCGTCGGGGAAATTTTCGAATTTTCGAAGAAAAAGAAGCGCGAGGCAATATGAAAATTCCTGCGTTAATTTGTCGGAGGAGGGGGGGGGGGGAGACGGCTGGAGCTCAAACAACTTTTGAGCCGCGAGCGAGAGAGCGCGTGTGTACCTGGCCAAACAAAACAGCCACGCTAATTGCTTACGTCACTCGCTCTCGAGTCAATGGACTAAACCCCCGTCGCTCCTCGAACCTTCCGCTCTCACCTGACGCGGCTCTCGCTCATTCCCACGAGGAATACGCACTTTTGTCGCGGCGAATAAAGTACCTCGCTCGAACTCGAAACCCGTGCCGATTGAAACTCGGCACTCGCGATGCGAATCGAGGAAAAATGGCGTGAAAAATGGCGTGAAAAAGGACGGAAAAATCGAGAGGTGCGCGTATAGTTTCCGCGAGGAGGTCCCTCTCTCTCTCTCTCTCGCTCTCTCGCTCTCGACGAGCGTAGTGGATCGGATAATTAACGCGTCGAACGCTGCGGCGATGGGAGGTGGGCCGAGGGGGATATCGAACACGCAATACACGGAGGGAGACTCGTACGGCGAGACAGAGAGGGCATTGCGGAGGAGGGGAGGGGAGGAGAGAGGACGTGCTAGCGAGAAGAGGTTACAGAAGCTATCTTAGATCGAATGGAGTCCAATTACCGACGTTATTAATTAATCCTCCCCTTCCTCCCTTTTAACTCGCTCCCTCTCCGTCGCTCCGCTCTCGTCCTTCACGTCGTTCGTCCGTCTGTCCGTTCGAGATATCCTCCGTCTCTGTACACGCATACATTTATACACAGACGTCTTCTATTCCCCGAATATTCGATCTTTGGAACGTCGACCATAGGGACTGTTAATTGCCAGTAGTTTCGACAAAAGAATGAGAGAATTCCAGCGAGGGTGGTCGAAACGCTTAAAGTGAAAAGACTCGGCGGTGTAACTGTCGTTGGGATCGTCAACGCGTGCCGCAGAGTGACGATTAATTGCCAATAATTTCGTACACCACGAGGCTCACGTGCCCGCGACGGTATAAATTTTTAGCGAGAAAAGAACTCGAGGAATAGTCACCTAACGCGCGAGCGAGAGAGAGAGAGAGAGAGAGAGAGAGAGCGAGAGAGGGAAGGAGAAAAAGTCGCACTTATATACTCACCGGAAATCGTAAATCACGTTTTACGGGTCGGTTTTGCGGTGTCCGCGAGAAGGAGAGAGACAGAGCGTCTCGCGCGAAATTATTTTTCAGCTTCGCGGGAGACGGATGTCGAATGAACGGCCATGAGAGTAAGAGGAGGGGGAGGGGTATTATAGGCTAGTTTTTGCACGATCCCTCCATCGGCCTTTTTTCTCCTCCTTGGCTCCTATCGAGCGAGATTGGATCGAATCGGGATCGTGCGTGGCCGCGGGAATAAGACGCGCATCTATCACCGTCTCTCTCGCTCACGATGTCCCGGTTAATTATGTTTTAACAATAGGGGTTATGTTTCAATTATATCGCGCATGGCTTCCTCCCTCTCTCTCCCCCCACGAAATTGGCTACACGTGCGCAACCGTCGAGCGGTCTCGACGCGTCTCGATTAAGAGTTCTTAAACCTCCTAATAAGATTATATCCTCGCGATAATAAAACGTCTCTCTTAATTAAGGGACTCGAAATCGAAATTTCCCTTATTGGACGAGATACCAAATTCATTATCAATTTTTTATTATTCTTGCGTTCCGATGCGCACGAAGATTCGTGTTATTTTTTTCGACAAAAAAGCTACAAACAACAGAGATGAACAATAAAAACAAAATGTTGACGTTAAAGCTAAATAACAAAAAGGTATTTAAAAAATGTTACCCGATAAAATCAATAAACTAGTTTGTACGACACCGAAATATAAACGCGCAAATTTAATTTCAATACCTCCACTTCTCTGTATTATTTTAAATTTCGGTTTTTCATTTTCGAAATAAGTTCCCTCTCGAGTGAATTATCACGGCACGTTGAAAAAAGCTGTGAGTGACACGAGTCGTATTTCAGGGACCACCCACGCGAGAATTTTGCGACTCCTCGAGAGAGTTCTTCGGGATGAAGAGGTGTTTCGAAAATCGGTACCAGAAAGTAATAACGCGATGGGTGTTGATCGGCCAATTACCGTCGGATTAACGCAATTAGCCCCGATGAAATTTCGCAATTAACGACCGCGGGATAAGATCTGCTTCATATGCAGACTCTCGCGATTAATTCGACGACTCGAACTCGCGCGCAATCTTATCGATGATCTCGCCAGCCGATGCAAACATCTCTCGGGTACGTGCGAAAAATCGCGGCCGAAAGAAAATTCCATCGCTGAGTATTCGACGATGCGAGTACTCGAGATAAGGAGGTGTATTTTCTCGCTGGCGTACTTTTAGCATTTTCGATATACCGGTGCCGCGTTATACATCGACGTTGTACAGGTAAAAGGGCCTCGCGCGTGGTCATCGAGCTGGCAACGTCGGTACGGTGTTGTCGAGTTTCCTCTTTTCTCTCTCTCTCTCTCTCTCTCTCTTCTCTTCTTCTCCACTCTCGTTCAGGTAAAGAGAAAAGAATATACACCGGAACGCTGAGACGAAGGAGGGGGTCCTTAGAACGTCCCTTGTCGCGAATTCTCCCCTCTCCTCTCTCCATCTCGCATTTTTTCTCCTCTCTCTCTCTCTCTCTCTCTCTCTCTCTCTTTCTCTTTCTCGATCTAGCTCTCTTTCCGTCCCGCTCGCTGGATCTCACGGTCCGTTCAGGTGCGTGGAATGCGTTCCCTCTATCAACCTTGAGAGCGTCACCCGGGCACGCGCTCTTCTTAGCCAGTTTTCGAAACGCGACACTCCGATTTTCCTACGCTCGCGAATTCCTCGCCGAGTCCTCCACGTCGATCCGATTTTGGAAAATTTCCCGTCCCCGTCGAGTCCCGCAAAAGAATTAAAAACAATACTGCGGAACTCGACTGCGGTCGGGTGTTACATTGTTTTCGCTGGAGTTACCACTGCGGTTTTTTGAAGAGCACGTCCGGAGAGATAGAGTTGGCGCGAGCGGCGAGGGGGAGGGATAGCCGCGGTAGGTGACAAGAGGGAGA
>NCVS01001355.1:65540-76106 GCA_003055095.1 Goniozus legneri
GCACCCCTCGCCGATCCTACCAGCCTCCCCATCGCATTCGTCGTCTTCTTCCGATACCCCTACTTTCGGTCGCGCGCGCGACGTTCGCGAAACCCGTGAAATGTTTCACTCCGCGTACATTGAGCAGTGCCGGAGCGTGCGCGTAGTCGCGTGCTGTGTGCGTACAAATACGGATACATGTATAAATAGGTGTAGGGAACGAAGGAGCCGAGAGAGAGCTAGCGTTGGGGGGTGGGGGGGGGAGAGTCGGAAGAGGAAGGAGGCCGAGGGGAGGCGAGATAGGGGTGGCGAGGCCGAGGGATGGCACGCGGGGGTGCAAATGTTGCTCGCTCGATGGGGTGAAGAAGGGGAAAGGAAGAGTGCCCCCCTCTCCCACGCACACACACACACACACACACACACACACAAGTCGGGCTACCTCTCCTCTCGGCGTTTCGCGCAGTCCGGCTCGATTCTAAAGAGCCCGCGAGTTCGAAACTCCCTCTCCCTCCCACTCCGGCCTCCCCTCGAGTACCTCCATCCCCTCCGAGATAACGCGCGCTCTCTCTCTCTCTCTCTCTCTCTCTCTCTCTCTCTCTCTCTCTCGCTCTCCTCGTCTCTCGCTGACGCGAGCCACCCGATGGGGGAGTCGGGAGACGTCGTGGTGGGGATATTCGCTCTCTCTCGCGAGTCCGCTCCACACTCGCTCGTCTACCTTCGTGCTGTGCGGTTCGGGCGGCGCGCGCGCGAGAGAGTGTGCCGGAACCTATACGACGCGGCTCGTATAACGATTTTGTACTCTCCGTCTCTCTCACTCGACCTCTCCTTCTTCCTCTTCGCCTCTAGGCCCGTATCTTTTTCTCTCGCCGTACTCTCGTGGCGCATAGACACGCGACAGAAAAAAAAAGTAGTCGGAACTCGCGCGCTCCGGACGACGGACTCGAGGAGGCACAAGTGCGTCCCAAGGATGAATTTTTCGCGAGTGACTCTCTCGCACTCGCGGTACCGTATATCCGCCAAAACAGTTCGATCGGTGTGAGCAGCGAGAGGGCCTCGTGCGAGCTCTCTCGTCTCTTTCTGTGACGTCACGAGCGCGATGTATAATTTAATTCGGGAGAGGGAATCGTTCGCGTAGCCAGAGAGAGAGAGAGAGAGAGAAAGAGAGGGACAAGCGGAAGAAAGAAGGCACAGTGGCACATTGACGCGTTACACATCGGTGCATGGAGTTTTGCCACCGCGGCTGGCCTTGGTGCGACGTCGCGAGATAGAGAGGTGGGAGGCGAATTATTTTCGTTTTGTTTTTCTTCAAAAGGCACTTCCTCTTTTTCGCTGGTAACGCTGGTGACTCAGATTCGTGGCGCTCGCGTGTGCTGGGAGTATTCACGTGATTGTGCTTCTTCGTATATGTTTGTGTGTGTGGCTAGGAGAGCGTGTGTTGTTCCGTGACGAGATCTCTTTTTTCGCGGGAAAGATCATCGATGGCTTGCGTCCCGCCGACGACAACGATATTAAACGGTGGCATCATCGAAACGTCGTCGAGACCGTCAGCGGCCGACTCGAATGACACGCGGCAAATCGATAATCCCGCCGAATCGAGATATCGCTTTAACGCATCCCTTTTGAGTGGAACGACCGGACCGGCTGACTCGCTCTAACCGGACCCAAATCGACTGGAATTTCGCGAAAGAGCTCCCTTCTGCAACCGGAGCCCGATCTGTAGTTTTTTTTATTTTTCTTTAAGTTTCTCGATTCTGGTGTTTTAGTGCCAGTGAGCAGTGTCGGAAAAATTTCGCCGAGAGCAATTTTGTGACAAACGTTCCCGAGGAGAAATAATCGAAGCTGCACTTTCGTCGTATCGGAGGATTCAGGAGACGGCCTACGGATGTCGTGGATAAAGGTGAGTGTTTATGTTAACGATTAATTTTATTCCAACTGTTTTTCGCTCTTCCGAAATTCACTTGCCGTGAATGTAAACACGTACCACGCGCGTTATCGCGTCAAGCGAGGTTTCTATTATCGTTTCGAATTCGAGCGTTTTTTTTCTGCTCTTTATCATCCGCGCGATAAGAATTCGATAATCGCGAGCAAATCTCGTCGGACATTTCCGCAGCTGGTTTCACAAATTATTCGACGCCGAAACGAGAGGGAGGGGGGAGGAACCAGCTTCCGATTATTCCGATAAGTACGATCCTCGATAAGAAATCGATCTATCGTCTTACGTCACTCGTATCTTAACGAGCCCGTCGACACGCTCGAATTGTTTCCATATTTCCCGGAATTCGGCCAGCTGCCGAAACAATTTTCTACAAAATTTTCTACGATTTCTACAAAAAAGGGCGAAACGTCGATTTTCACTCCGACAAAAAGAGAGGTACAAAACTAGCGAGTGTTGGTAGAAGCGTGGCCAGAGGTGGAAAACCGAGACGGGAAGTTCGCACTGTAGTACGAGAGAGAGAGAAAGAATCGAGGCGCGCGATTTTTCGCTGGCGATCGCGACGCGGCCACCGTGTTTTCTGGATCACGCAGGCGCATCCGGGCGCCGCCACGTGGTTTCGCCGGAGCGCAAAGAGTGCCCGCAACGAGACGTCGAGCCACTCGCTTTTCACGTGAGGAGGGAAGGAGGGGGGGGNNNCGCTTCGGGGAAAAAAAGAGAGAAATGCGCGCGAACAGTGGCGAGGGGAGGGGAGGGAGGGGGTGCTGGTAGCCCCGTTACGTGACTGCTGGCAGTCGACCAAAAAGCGCCTCGAAAACGCGTATAGATATAAAATCCTCCTCACCCCTCGGCGAGTTGTGCTCGACCCGCGCGCGCTTATTTTCCACCCAATTTTACCCCCACTGTGTGCATCGTCGTCTCTATGCTCAGAGAGATTCGATTTACACGAGTTATTCGTTCTTTCAATTTCCCCGCTCGCCTCGAAAATTTTATGTATTCGAGTCGACTGTTTTGTTGACGAAAGTTTTCCTGTTGATTTTTCCCCACACGTGACTTTAAATGCACAAAGTGCATCCGGTGTTTTCGTATCGTTTTTCGAGTTGATTTCGCTAACGAGATATTTTTTTGTATCGTAAGGTTTTTAACGCACTGGTTACGTCACGTTCGGTACGTCACCTCGGAAATTCCTGTAGACCGTTTGGAACAGCTGATTCGCATCGCATTCGATAGAGAATTTTCATTCGAGCACGGCTATCTTCTTTAAGTTTCAATCTCCTTTAAGACCGTCTCTAAACCAATTTTTCTCCTCTACATTCAATTTTTTTAATGAAATTGGGTATTCGGACGAGAAAGGAGAGATGAGTCATCGTTTCCGCGAGTCGATTCATCTCCGTATCGCGTATTTTCGATTTTTCAACCGAATTGAGGCGAAAAAAGGACGAATTTGAATACGCGTATATTCTCGCCGAAGCGATCGATCGGTTCTCCGTGGGCCGGCACGCGATCGAACCGCCGCCTTCGCACCTTTTCGCGGCTCGAGTGTGTAATTAGTCTCTTATCGGTCGTGGCCTTGCGTCCTGTATTCGTATACACACACGGCAGCGGGAAGGAAACGGAAGCGGAGCATGGAGAGCGATTTTTGGGGACGCGTGTGTTACGACACGCGAGAGAGCGCCGAATCGATTTCGAACGGCCGGATCGCGTGCCGCCCACCCGGAATAGTTCTTCCCTCCCCCCGTCCTCCCCTCTCTCTGTTTTTTCCCTCAACCAAATTTGCAACTTAATTATTTATAATTGTTTTCCTCCTCCACCGTCTAGATAAATAAAATCGATAAAACGAGCCCTGGCCTAGTTCGCTCAAAATTGTTCGCGCGATTCCATCGGACATTTTAACGATTGCCGGGCTTGAGAAATACAGGTTTCTTTTAATTATCGGTAGATCCAATTGGAGCCGCGCGCACGGGACGGAAGCCATTAATTATCGAACGGGGGCCCGAGGTAACTTGTTTGACGAGGCCGGTGTCAACCGCGACTCCGATAGGTCGGGGCGAACTCTCCGTGCGAAGGCGCTATCTCCGTGGCGAGCCCGTCCTCTTCGTATTTTCGTGAATTTTTGATCAACCGGTTTTATCAGACCCGAAGTTATCGAGTATACATCTCCGTGTGGGAGTGAGATATATATATGCGTGTATTTGTGTGCAAAGAGAGCAAGAAAGTCATGGTAGTAATGGCCTTAAGGGCTGCTTTTTATTGCCGGTTTTTATTAGCTGAGTAGGTGTATTCAGTTCTCCCGTTTCCCCCTCTCCCTCTCCCCCCGCACTTCTCTCTGTCTTCCCCATACCACCTACAATCCTCCCCTCTTCGTTTTACGGGTTCTATCGTATACTCTCTCTATCTCTCTCTCTCTCTCTCTCGCTCTCTCGTGAACGCGAGAGCGTTCGCGCGCGCACGCGCAAAATGGTCTAGAGTTGATTAAAACTAACGTTGCGCCAAGAATTACTTCGCGAGATTGAAAATTAAATTAATACACAAAACCTTTCGTCCGACGGGTCTAATTAGTTATATGGCGTTAATTAAAAGTTAAATACACCCACGACGGTGGAGCGACGACGACGGTGGTGGTGGTGCGTTAGTGTTGGTACGATCCCCAACCCAGGCAGCCGCGTAACACTCGCGAAACTACGAGACCGCGTTCAAAAAACGAAGAAACTTTCTAATGAGAAAAGGGGTGAAGGAAGAGAGGAGGAGTGAACGAGGTAGGGAGAGCGAGGCGAGCGAAGAAAATTCGATACTTCTTGAGTGAAAAATTCGTACACCTCTATTCGATTAATTTCGACGAATTTTGTCATTCCATCTCTCCCTCTCTCTTGCTGTCTCTCTCTCCTGCTGTCTCTCTTGGCGAACGTAGAGATCGCACTTACAACCCACCAGCCCGCTTCTCGTCATTATACCCCGCCGGGCGACTTGGTGCATTAGCCTCGAATACATCCATGAATATTATCCCGTACTTTGGCGAGGGCACTCGGCACTGCCGGGTGGACGAGTGGGTGGATAGAAGTGGGAGTAAGTGGGCGAGGGGGGAGGAGTTGATCCGGAGACGCGGAGGGTTAGACCGCCCTGGGGTCGGAGCCGGTATATAAGGTATAAGGTAGTCCATTAGCGTTAATATTATAAACGTTAGTTGCCCTCTGGCCATGCCCGTAACATACTCGCGCATGCGCCTCATCCTCTCTCCCTCTCTCTCTGTCTTTCGCACCAGCACGCATACAAGTTGAACCTCCTAGCTTGTACGAAGGCTCTTACTTAGGTGTTCTGTTGCCATACATTACCCTGAGCTCTCCCTCTCTCCCTCTCTCACTCTCTCTTGTCGCTCTGTATCATTTGTACTAGTTGACCGAATTCGATATCACTTCCTCATTTTTTTTCTTGGCCAAGAAGATCTAGAACCGTTCGTTTAATCCGATCGATTATACGTAAATTGCGCAAAGTGTTTCGTTTTTCCCTCTCGCTCGCTCCGCTTCGATGAGGTTCTCCTCTTTTTGCGCAATTTACAACGTTAAATTGAATCGTTCGGCAATAACGAAGCTGATGATCTTTGTATTATCTCGTATCGATCGTTTCTTTCGTTCTTAATTGCTCGCGTAATGAGTGTATTAAAAAATGACTGTGGCGAGTTCTCGTTCGTGCGCGAAACTCGATTGACGGTGAAAAATTTGTTTTATCGCGATCGGGCGTCGTCGATAAATTACCCTAAGCTTCTCTGGTTCTCTCTCACTCGCTCCCTCTTTCTCTCTCTCTCTCTCTCTCTCTCTCAGCTCGCTCTCACTCGTCTAATTACGCGCGGTACATACGCGCCTGTCGCGATAACGTACGATTATCGATGGTATCGGGTTCACGGGCTACAACGGCAGAGCGAGAAAGAGAGACCGCTCGTTATTTTATTTAAGCATCTGTCGAATGTAGCGGGTGGGTGCGGGGAGTCGAGAGGGACCGGTGAGTTCACACAGCCCGACAGATGGTTTATTTTCGGTTTACCGAGCTCGCGTTTGCCGTTTGAAAACGTAATGTTTATACATCCTGTAAATTACGAGTCGAGCACACATAACCGCGCTGTAATAATATCAAAATGACGTACTAATGCGAAAATGAAAATATCCTCGACTTCGGTCTTTAAAGAGAAAGAGAAACGTCAAAATTTGCTTTGCGCGTACTTTCAAAATTGGCGAAGAATTTCTCGAATGTAGCTGCGATTAGCTCTTTCGAATAAAATTCAAGTTAATTATCACCGAGTCGTGCTATCCGGGGCAGCTTTTTAAACGTTCGAGTTTCTCCGCGCGGAAGCCTTTCCTCGTGCTCCTTCGCGCTGATATATCTAATTGCGCCATATCTGCGATATTATCGATGGTAATAACGTTAATGGAACAACAAAAACAACGTTAGAAATTCGTAATTAAAAACTTGGCTCGATATCGAAATGACCGAAGGCGGCGGGGTAGGATCCGCGCGCGCTATGTGGAAAATTTTCTATGCCGCGTGCTGCATCGTGAAAGTCGCTTACGTAATTAAATGTAAGGTGTAACGTTGGCCGAGTAGGAGGAGGAGTAGGGAGAGGGAGAGAGAGTCGGTTGGTAGAACGGAGGTGTGGAGGACTGGGTGCATAAAACGTTCATTAAGCGTCGTCGATGGGTGGGAGTTAAATTAACGACTGGAGATTTAATTCGATTTTCGTGAGAGCGTTCGACGAAAATAGAGGAACGACGCGACCGGTGGGGGGAGCGAGCGAGCGAGCGAGAATGATAAAGAGAACGTATTTCGCCAATTTGCAAATATTTTTTTCTTCCCCCCGATACCGACTGCTACGAGGGAAAAATCTTTTCGAGTTGACGCCTTTAATTATATTAACGAGCGAAAAAAGAACTGGAAAATTTTTTCGAGCCGGAGGAAGAGCGCGGGGATTTGTACGATTAATCGAAAAAGGAAAATCGATAAACCGTTATTCGCCGGCGAGACAAGGGTGCGAGCTATAGAGCGAGAGAGTGGGGTTCTCATTAGACTCGCAAGATTGCGAACAAACTACGGTCCTGGGATGGATTCGACGTCGATTCGCAATGCGATTGCGCTCTATACCTATCTCTCTCTCTCTCTCTCTCTCTCCTCCTCCTCCTCTCACTCATACTATCTTCGCCATCTTCCTCTCACTCCCTTCTCGACTGGCTTCATCTCGCTTCCTCGCTCGCGTCGTGTAAAATCCTAGGATATCCACTGACGTCTGCTTAATTAATTACTATCCGCGGTTTTAATTAGCCGGCTACGCTATCCTCTCGTTTCGTTTCTATACCCGCTCTTCCCCTCTACCTCGTACCACTCTCCCACTACCGCTCTCTCCGCTATACGCGCTGAAGGGAAACCCCGAGTATACATACCTCTCGACGAGCTCGGAAAACAAATATAATTCGAATTTTCTAAGATTTTTCTTCAGCGATGCGTAAAAAATCGATAAATATACGAAAATTGCCTCTTTAACGATACAGAGTAAAATACGATTCGGGTCGAGTCAAAGTTGCACCGAGGTGGAGTCGAGAGGAAGAGCGTGTCGGGTGGTGGGTTATAAACAAAAAGGAGTGAGAGAAGGTGGGAAAAAACAAAACGCAGAGCAGAGAGAAGGAGAGAGAGGAGACGTCGTTAACGAGTTTAACAGCCGGTCAAAAAGGGGGCGAGACAGGTAGGCAACAATACGAGACAATGTCTTTCGTTGTCGATTAGCAGGTGGCTCGTGTGTCGGGAGAAAAAGAGACGAAGGGAGAGGTCAGAGAAAAAGCCACGGGGACGGTGGAGGGTTTTTGCGTGTGAAACAAGATGGTGAAACGATAGGAAATGGCGAGCCAAGAAAGGGAGAGTAGGCGGCTCGAGAGGCTTGTACATGTGTGCCCGTCCGAAGTCGTTTACAACCGTGAAGAATCGAGTGGGTCTTTCTCTCTCTCTCTCTCTCTCTCTCTCTCTCTCTCTCTCTCTTTCTCTCTCGCTCGCTCCGGGTTGCTCTCCCTATCAATATTTTTTTATCACTAACCCATGGGATTGTTTCAGCAATGAATTATATACCTCGCCGGTTAAGACCTACACTCGCAAAACGAACAAGAGCTTTTAATTCCGATTCGACTTTAATGACGATTTTATCAATGTCTTGTTATTCTCCTCCAGCGTCCTTTCCATCCCAGCCGTTTCCTCGGCCTCCTCCGTTGTTAACCTTGAACCCCTGAGTAAGCGCGCATCTAGGTCCGTCTCGCTCTTACTCGTTATCGTATCACGCTCGAGAAGACGCTCTTGGTGTACATCGAACGAGACAGCGGGAGCTGGAGGTAGCCCGAGTAAGAGGGAGAGAGAAAGAGAGAACTTTAAGAGTCCCGTGAGAGCTCCATTATGAATCCTACCGGGAACGCTCGGGCGCAAAATTCGCCCGCGTATCGGGAAAGTTGCTCGCGAAAAATCCTACCCGTTAGCCTAATTTCTCTCCTCCCTATTAATCTGTCTTCGAGTAAGCACGACTCTGAAAAAAAAAGGAGAGAAGACTCGGCCGAAAATCGATGTTCGGCTTCCGCGCTCCGGGGTCAAAAGAGAAGGAAACCGTGGCGGGTCGTGGAGCGCAACCTGGGCCGGTGAGAGCGGGGGTGGTGTGGGGTAGAGCAAAAATTTAATTAGCAAAAGCCCCGAAAATTAATAGCTCGAGGGTCCCCTTCGTTGCACACAGACCTCCCGTCTTATTGTGCCTCGGCGTCGGTGCCGAGCATTACCGTAGGGCCGGGGAGGTGAGGGCTGGCCGGGAAAGGGAGAGACACGCGACCATATACACGGGGAATGTAATATTCACAACAGCCTAACATATCCAGCGCGCGCGAGCGGAAGCCCGACGATGGTGATTGCGCGCGAGGGTGTTGGGGCAAGGGTAGGCCCGGGGGGCTGGAGAGAGAGCTCGAGGTGAAAGCGGACCACCTCCATCCACCTCCCGGGCGCGCAACGACCGTCCACCCTCTACAACTCTCTCTCTCTCTCTCTCACTCTCTCTCTCTCTCTCACTCTCTCTCTCTCTCTCTCGCTCGCTCGCTCGCTCTCTCCATCGCGCGCGCGCGCTCGTTAGCTCGCTCGATCGCAAACACCAATACACACACGACGAGCTTCGCATCGTTTACAGGGGCCCAGCCGATTGCACGCCGAGTATTACACGGTTTAGCGCTAATGCAGCCTGGATGGACACTTAATACGTCCGCGGACTTCCAACCGCGAGGCCTTGATGGCTCGCGATCACGCGCACGGTTCGAGCGAACGTATATACGAGCGAGAGAGAGAGAGAGATCGTGGATAATGTCGCTTGTCCGTTACGTCACGCGAAACAAAGAAATCGTTGTGAACCGGAACCACGGCGCGCATGTGTCATACACTGTATATCGAAATCGCGAGAATTTGCATCGGATGACGCTAGTTTTCCGTCACTCTTGTTATTGATATAATGGATGTCGGGATGACCAGGATTGAGAGGAGAGTGAGAGAGGTAAAAATTAACGATACTCGCTATATCGTGCCGGTCCCGACGCTCGTACAACACTACTCTGAGATATTAGTTCGGGGAGGCTGGCCGGCGCGGTGGCCCTCCGCGCACTTTTTCGAATTCAATTTATCCCCGAGATCTTTCGGGTTTGTTCAACTATTCCCGTCCGACAATTCGTCGACTATTTCGAACAAAGTCTCGAGATTCTTTCTTCGACTCCTCGCCCTCTTCTTCCCGTTCGTCTCGTTGGATAGCTCAAAAATAGCCGGTGCTCTCAACGGCCTCCCTATTCGACGCGCGATGCTCGTTAGGAAAGGACATTTGACTGCCGCGAACACCTGCGGTTTATTTCTGAGCTTAGCTAAGAACGTATTTGTTTCGCTCCTCTTCCGCGCTTCCCTCCCGCGATCCGGCCACTTGGCTCACCAGAAGATCATCGTCTTCGCTAATATCGATGTCCTAAGTGAGCCGAATATATACCGCTCGAAAAAATTTAGAAGCCACTCTTTTCGAACAACTATATCTCGACTAAAATTATTTAATCGATCGTTTTAAAGAGAAAGATTCAATTTTACGTCCTCGTCAAGATGCAGCCTTACGGAAAAGATCCCCTGGATTTTTTTTGAGAAGTGTATAACGGGCGAGATGTAAATTAAATAATACCGTTTAGAATTATATCGACGTTCGCTGATACTCAAACTCTCTCTCTCTCGCGCTTAATCGTTTTCCTTTCTCCCTGGCATTTGGCCCAACGCATGATATATATCAGCGTACGTATACTACTGCTTGTATTTTTCTTCATTACCGTACGTCGAGGATAGCCGCAAAGAAAGGAGGAAAGAGGTGAGTTAGTTAACGGATGACAAGGTAGAGACGCGGGAGCGAGAGAGCGGAAAAAGAGAGAGAGGGAAAGAGAGAGAGAGAGAGCGTGGGAGGTGAGACTGAAGGTAACCGACACCCCTTTCGCAAAAAGTAATTGGTTAATGCCTCGGAAATGAGTTTAGTTCCCTTTTCGCTCGGGTAACGCGCTGCTCCTTTTCGGCACCTACCGTCTACTCTTTCTATCCTCCTTCCTCCACAATTTTTTCCTCCTCGTCTTTTTTTCATCCTCCTC
>NCVS01001355.1:99001-111993 GCA_003055095.1 Goniozus legneri
CAAATACCCTCCCCTCCACCCCTCGTTCGATATGATTTCGTTCTTCGTTATCGTATTTATCGTCTGGTGCGATTTTCTTGTCGTATTTTTCTTTTTTTTGCTATTCTTCGTTCTATTACTTCTCCGTTTTTGTGTTCGTGCAATTCACCTCAGTACTCGCCGATAATTTCTGCATCCGAAGGCGAGCATTTACAATCCGTCGCTTTCTATGTTTACTCGTCATGCAAGAATGACTACGAGAGAAAGTTTTCGGTGTGCGTTATTTTCGTAGTGGCTCTCCTTTTTAGTACCCTCATGCTGTTTTAATTTTCATGATTGGTACAAAAAAAAACAGATAAAAAAACGTAGAAAAAAAGCAGTTGAAACTCCTCGACATATATCGATGCGCGGGGATAACTCGGGTCGAGTTACCTACGACGACGGAAGAGACAAAAGAGCTCGCGCGTTTTGGGACCGTTGACCGTCAAAGATGGCCGTACGGTTTTAAGCGGAATCGATCAAAAGTTGGAAAGCGAGCGAGCCGAGCGAGCGAGTCGGAAGGAGGCGAGAAGACGGAGGAGGAGGGAGAGACCTGGAAGAAGGTTAGGACACAACGTGGACGAGAACGAGAGGGAAGGGAGCGGAGAGACAGAAAGAGAGAGAGAGAGAGAGAGAGAGAGAGAGAGGAAAAATTTCCACGATTCTTGCAGGTATTATTCGTTTTACGTGACCCTCACTTAGCTCGCCATTGACAAACGTAACAATATGGGCATTTACCATGGTGAAATATAATTGAATAGGGGCGGAGGGGACCGAGAGGCCCCGCTGCGCTCCTCGCTCTCTCCGTCTCTCTCCCTCTCTTTCTTTCCCGTCCCGTTTCCATTCCATTCCCTTTCAGCCTTAGTTAGGTCCTTTCTAGGCTCGTCCTTTTTATTCTCCCCACCAGATTCTCTCTCTCTCTCTCTCTCTCTCTCTCTTTCTCTCTCTTTCTCTCTCTTTCTCTCTCTCTCTCTTTTTCCCCTACCATGACGCGTCCCCCCCCACCACTAGGCACAGCGCACGTTCTACCACGAAGGAAGGTCCCGGGGTACCTGAACCCACGTATACACGCGAAACGGGGACCCAGGCGGGTTTCGCGCTCGAGCACCACTACCAGTTGTCTTCTGACTTCGGTCGAGACCGGTTGGGCCTACTCGCCATTTTTCTTTTTTTTTCACACGTCGCGTGTTACTCTATGGTTACCTGTTGTGTTATCTGTTGGTTGCGTTGGTGTTATTAAGCGGAGCAAGCTGCTCTTTCTCTCTCTCTCTCTCTCTCTCTTATCGGTACCGATCGCCGAATCCCAAGAGCTCGCTCGTTCGAAGAACACTCGGGGCCTTGTTCGTAGCCTGCGCGAGTTTCTCGGAGGATTCAAAACTGGAGGAAAATTGTGTGTTTACCGGTCGGAGGCACGCGCGCGTGCGACCTTGTTCCCAGCCGTTTGTACCGAAACGCCTTCCCTCTCTCCTCGTCAGTGAAGTTGAGTGAAATCGCGACACGAGAGTCGTGCGAGTCGTGCCAGTCGTGCTGGTCGTTGTGTGCGCGCGTCTGTGTGTCTGTGAGTTCTGTGCCCGACGAGTGTGTCCACACAATACCCCCTTCGAGTTCCGTTCTGCGATGAGAGGAATTCGAGTTTGCCTCCTGGATTAACATTCTCGTTTTTCGTGGCGAGTAAGGAGGCGCGAGTCTAAAGTCGGATTCCCCACCCCGCTACTTTTTATCTCTCTCTCTCTCTCTCTCTCTCTCTCGCTTGCTCTCTCGAGTTTAGCCACGAAAAATAAGCCGTGCGGAGGAGTAGAGGGAGGCCAGCACCGGGGCCCGTTCCGAGAGTACCTCTCTTGGTGATCCTTTCACCGCGACTGTGAGACGCCCTCGCATTCACAGTCTCTCTCTCTCTCTCTTTCTCTCGTTCGTTTGGCTAAACGTCAAGAGAAAAAAAAACACATTGGAAAATTATCGAATCTATGTCATTGTCGATGCGATTCGGTTGAACGTTTCGTGCATCAAGGCCAGCATTTTACTCCCTCGAATCAAAAAATGATCAACAGCGCACGTGCGAACCCAACCATGGAGGTTCACGGGCACCACCACTACGGACCCATCCAGACGAGAATGAATCAGATAAAATGCTTCTCGAATGAGAAAATTGTAAGAAGGGTACTTATTTTTCCATATTCATTTTCCCGCTTCGATTAGTCCAATTAAATAGGAATTTTACATTTTTTCTTCCTCGTTTCTTTTTTTTTCGATCGTTCGGATCGCGGTAAACCGTGAATCTCGGGAGTCCCGCAGGCGTGATTACGTCGTCCGGTTTTCTCGCGATGACACGACTCGCGAGGGGGTTAGGGAGGGGGGAGAAAGAGAAAAGGAGGATCAGAAGGAGAGAAGCGAAATACGAATTGTGCCGCATGAACGAACGCGGCATACCAGTCCCGCGACATCCCGTAACGGACGCTCGGGAGGATCTGGTTACGCCAACGCGCCGAATCGCAATTACCGGATGTTCGGGACTTCGAATTCTTTTCGTGTTTTCTCCCCGATTCTCTTTAATTTACTCCGGAGAGCGAGGAAAAAATTTGTGAATTATCGTCTTCGAGATGCGCAGACGTTGTTTGCGTTGAGGTATCGTCGTCGAGCACGCGAAACGCAATTATCCTTCATTAATTATTGGCAGGATCCGCGCTGGTAATTGCGACGGAATAGAGCCTCGCGTGACGCGAACAATGCCAGGCGCTCTCGCATGTATATCCATGTACGCGCGACAAGACGATGCGACAACGTCGTATTAATACCCTCCCCGCCTACCTTTTCGTTTTTTTTTCGCGAATAATCGCTCCATTCAAAATTTTCGGCGAATAAACATCGCTGAAACCGTAATTGAGAATTTTATATTTTGTGTTGAAACCGTGTATACTAAACACTTTCATGAATCTATACATGTGACTGTGAACGTAAACAAATCTATAAATACGTTCCCAGAACTGAATGAAGTTTGAGTCTACAGTTATACTAATAATTTATCATTTGAAAAAAAAAAATGAACATCCGCGATGAAATTTAGATTGTCGGTGATTATCGGCGAATAATTAAGGGTTGAATTTGATCTTGCAGCAAGAGAGCGGGCCGAGCGGTCCGAACGGCGTGCAGCAGTGCGCCGGGTGCGGTGGACAGATCGTCGAGAGATGGCTCCTATTCGCGATGGATCGTTATTGGCACAACGGCTGCCTAAAGTGCACCTACTGCGGAGCGGCGCTGGCGGAAATCGGACACTCGTGTTACTACAGAAGCGGCATGATACTCTGCAAGAGCGACTACAGGCGGTGAGTGGAAAAAATAATTATAGAAAAATAAAAGAAGAGAAAATATTTTCATCGGTGTATAATACAGCGTCGAGAGGTATCCCCACCCGAAAAAGGAAGCGAATTTACAGCCCGAAAAAATCTCGCTAATTGGCCGCGGAAAGATAAATACCTCGGTGGTTTTTTAACGAAGGAGACGACCGGACGCTCGTCTATTCGTTAATTTTCCGTCTCCTCCCTTCCCCTCCCCTCTCGCGATCCCTCGAGAGAATCGCGTCGTAACTCATAGCGCGTAATTGACGTTCCAGCGACCTCGAACGATGGTCTCCGTGATCGAGAGTGAGATATTTTACGCGAGACGAGGAAATACCAAAGTAGTCGCGCGTCTCAATCGACCAGTCGTATATATTCGCGAGTCTCGTTGCACGGCTAAGTCCGACTATCCAAATTTAGCGACGATTCGAGGTCGAAACGCGCCGTTTTCTTAATGAGAAACAGACGTTGAACTCGCGCTATCTCCGTCTCTCTCGATCCCGTGGGGATCCACGGTTACCGGAATAGATCGACGGGAGTTTTAACCCTCCCGTCACCCACTCTTCGTCATCGAGTCACGAAAACTCGTACAATCCGGAGGTAATGAGCTAATATTCTTCCTCTCTCGGTTCTCCACTTGTTCTCTTTTTCTTCTTTTCTTACGCATTCGTCCCTTCCCCTCCCCTCCCCTCCCCTCCCCCCGGACTGTCCACCTTTGTCAGCCGGTTCGGTTTCATTACGAAACGCACGCGTCTTCGTTTATTGTTCGCCGCTTGTATTCGCGATCCACGTCGTTATCCTAATTGCGTGTTTTCTTTCGCGAGAGTCGCGTAGAGGTAGGGAGGGGAGGTAGGGAGGTAGGGAGAGAGCGGACATAGAAGAGGAGAAGAAAAAGAAACGGAATCGACGAGCCTTTTTGCCGTCGCCCGCGTGTCCCGAGTGAAATCGTTTAATTAACCGAAAAGTGAATCACCGAGTCGAGAGCAAAAGTTCTCGTTAGGGGCGAGCTACGGCGCGCTCACGTCCGTGAGAATGATACGTATACACGTACGCACACATAGGGATCTAACATGTGTTTCGTATTAAATTTTCTTCCTTTTCTTTTTCTAATGACTGACGTTCTTTCGAATTGGAGTTAATTAGGGAAAAAAGGAATTAATTGACGTTTTCGGGGATTGTCCCGAGACCGAGGGAATGCCGAATCGATTCCGGCGAGGTCTTTTCTGAATTCCCTATCTCTCTCGTCGATTCCCTGCCGTTCTTCCACGAAATTTCTAATGTGTTGGCACAGTCGAGCGATTTGGTCCCGCGCCGTAACAATATTTGACTAGCGGACCACCTCCATCTCTGCCCCGTCCGCGCCTCTCTCTCTCTCTCTCTCCTATCTCACCTCTATCCTACTCTGCATCTCTCGTGAGTCACGATTTTCATTTATCCGTCACGTCATTTCGTTCGATATTTTTCCATTCCCAGTCGACAATCGTTAAATGGCCGCGACGACGTATCCACGCAAATTGGGGAATGCGCAAAGATAAATAAAATATAGGTGGTGCACAAACGCGTCGCTCCGTATGCCGAGTGGTTGGGAAAGCTGGTATTCCAGACGATCGAATGAAGAAGGAAGTAGGGGCAGAGGGGTTCGGAAGAAGCGGAAGAAGAAACGAAGGGAAGAAAGTAGAGTGAACGAGCGCGGGGATAGACGGGAGAAAGAGAGAAAGAGAGAAAGGAAGAAAAAAAATTGAGAATAACCAGTATGTGAGCACGCGTTTCCGTAGACGTCCTATACCTATGTACATGCACGAGTGTGTCTGTACGTGCATAGATATGTACTCTATATGTGTTTGTGTGTGTGTGTGTGTTCCGATCGACGGGGAGAAGAGGGGGTAGTGGTTCGTTTCTTTTGGATTCAAGGAATGTTTCAATCAGTTTGATTGAAGGGCTGAGCCACGGCAAGAGGGTAAACTCGATTTACAGCCGTGTAGAGAGGAACGAAGAGAGATAGAGAGGGAGAGAGAGAAAGAGAGGGAGAGAGGAAGAGGGAAGGTGTATAGGGTTGGCGGGGTTTGGGTAAGTGGATGGAGGAAAGGAGTGGTGTGGGTGAGCCGAGGGGAGGGTGAAGTGACGTGGTGTGCACGAGCGCGCGCGCTATCGTCGGGAGAGGAGGAGGTGGGAGAGAGAGAGAGAGAGGCGAAGGGGTTCGAGGGAAGGGTCCTGCGGTGGACTCGTACGGGAGGAGAAAGAGAGAGAGAGAGGAGAGAGAGCGAGGAATGACGAAGGAAGATAGCGTCAAGGGGTGGCGCGGCGGTAGAGGAAGCCGAAGATAGAGCGAGCGAGGGGAGGGGGAGTCGAGGGGGTGAGAGCGGGTGCCACAATCACCGAGATGCGTCCAATCACCCTCTGATCCTCGGCTACCGCCTCACCCACCCCCACGTCGTTTCGGGACCGCGTGCGAGGGTTGAAGGGATTGAGGGAAGCACGGAGGAGGTGACGGTGGAAGTGGTTTGAGGTGGCTCTGCCACCCTCCTTACCTCCTGCCGCGCGCGCGTCGCCTCGTTGCTCCTCATACGGGTTAGAGAGTACGCGAGAACTCGCTCGCGCGAGCGCGAGAGTGCGAGCGAGGCCAATCATCGTGCGGGGGATGCTGCAGAGGAGAGGAGAACGAAGAGGGTACCTCGGTCGTCGTCGTGGTGCCGGTTTTGGCCTAGCTCCGCAATCAGTCCCGCTTCAACCTCTTCCCTCCTTCGCGTCTCTTGCCTCCTCCTCATCCACCTCCTCGGCTCCACACCGCGCGCCGGATGGCACACACACACTCACACACTATCTCCTCTCTCTCTCTCTCTCTCTCCCACTCGCTGTCTCTCTCCCCTTTACTACCTTCACGAGCGCCTTTTCCGCCTTACGTATCCTCTCGCAACCCCCCATCCTCCTCCTGGCCGAATACCAAATTCCCAGCAATTTGGGTAGGTGGGTACTTTGTTGAATCAACATAATCGAGCTTGACGTAGTCCGACGACGGTCTTCGGCTTCCTTCGTCATCTCACCGGTACTCGGCGAGCTTCTCCAGCTCGTTTCGCTCGCAGAGTCTCCTTACTTCCGCACTCTGTTTAGACGGTTTTTTATTTTCCAAGGACGGTAAAAGAGATACGTTTGATAAAAATCGATGCGTTAACGACGGGTAGGTGGAAACGGAACGGACGAGAAATTACGCGGCGATAAAATTAAATTAGTTTGTTCGAGGAGTGTGTGCATGTGTGGTGCGCGCGCGCGAACGAGGAGGGTCGCGAAAGGTGGAAAAAAGCTTTTAAGACCACGCGATGGTGGGCTAATCGGCGCGAGGATCAATCCCGGGACCTGTCTCATGGCGAGGGTAAAAAAACACACGGAAAAAGATAAAAATGTTGAGGCTAGAACGAGAGAGGACGATTATCAGTGTACACAGATAAAAAAAGAAAGAGGTGAGAAGGGGGTCGAGCGACGCAAACAAAGGTACTCGGGCGCGCATACTCAAACCAGCCACCCCCACCGGTTGGTCGATTCGTTTACGGGCTCTCCCTCTCTCTCTCTCTCTCTCTCTCTCAGTCTTTTTTTCTCTCTCCCTCCCTCTCTAACGTACAACACTGGACGTATGGAAATGTTTACGGTGGAGGATATAATAGAGGAAGGCACGCGACGCGCTCCGGACGAAAAAGAAAACAGCGCGCGCAAGAGAGAGAGTGTAGATCGGCATTAGTTGGCTTATCGCTCTCGTGGTCGTGACAAGCCGCCGTGGACGCGAGCGAGGGGTGGAAAAAAGAGGCACGAGGGGTGGGAAAAAAATTGTAACGAACGAAGGTGAAAACGGCGGGTAGCGAAGACAGGAGAGGATGGGGGTTGAAAAAGCGAATGAGAGAAAGAGTTTGATGAAATTTCACAGTGCTCGATTCGCCGTGCGCGAGAGAGGAGCGAGAGAGGCGTGTGAGTCGCCGAATATGGCTGGATGGGGCGAAAAGCGTCGGCGAGTGGGTGGAGGGGGGAGGGCGCTCGCGGCACAAGCGATAAGGGGTTCATTAGAGGCAGTTTATTACTACCTTTGAAGTCTCTCGCGTGTTGCCGTTAAGTCGCTCGATATCTCGTAATATCTCGCTCTAATCTCGCGAGGAGAAGTTAATTGCTACCTCCCTTCTACGTCCTTCCCGTGCCTCACCTATACGTCTCTCGTCTATACACACACACATATATACATTCTCTCTCGCGCCACCCTTTCGATTCTATCTCCGTCTCTCTCGTCCTTACGACCTTCTTCGTTGGCCTCCTCTTTTCAACCCCACTCGGCGAACCACGCGCGTATATATATACATATATATATCCAGGGCACATGTAGGGAGGGTAGAGAGTCCTCGCACGTGTCGCCTTCACAATTAAACGCTTAATTTGGGCCACCTTCGGGGCTTAGAAATTTTCACCCCTTTCTCGCTGTGCGTAGATCGGTCCTACTCCCTCACCCAGCCACACGTACACGCACACGGACGAACGCTCGCCTCTCCAGCGGCTACCGCACGCCAGACCTCGCCTCTCTAGCTTACGTTGGAAATTTCCTATACGTTACCACTCCCTCTCTCTCTCTCTCTCTCTCTCTCTCTCTCTCTTTCTCTCTCTCTCTCTCTCTCTCTCTCTCTCTCTCTCTCTTTCTCTCTCTCTCTCTCTCTCTCTCTTTCTCTCTCTCTCTCGTTCTAGCTGTGTGCTTCCTTGCGCGAGTCTCGCGAGTCAATAACGTCCCGCCTCGCCCTCGGCGTTTTAATTGCGCCGATCTCCGCTTACCGATCGCGATGGAAAGGAGTTAATTACAAGAGTACTATTCTCTCTCTCTCTCCCTCGCACAGATACGCTTCCCTCCCTCCCCCTCTGGCAACCCCTCTTCTCGAATTCGCTACACCGATATACGAAACGCGGCGCATTAAACCGTCTGATTATTAAATTTCTTGTTGAAATCCCATTCGCCGAGGTACAATGAGATACGCGAGTGTGCATTAAATATATTCATGCGCGTTCGTGTACGTCGGTGTGCATTGGTTTACGTAAACCCATTGACGCTTACACGTGTGGGTTTCTAGTACCGTACATAATACGAGGGCATTCGTGTAAACTTTGCCATTTCGTTCGTTCTCTCTTTCACGGGTCTAAATACGCGCGAGCGTGTACAAGGTTCTCCATGCATCCTTTAGCTCGGTGCTCTCGGCCTCGCGCACACGTTCGTTAGAAAGTGTTTAAGAGCCGAGTCATGTTTCGATCGAAAAATTCAAGGAAAAATCAAAATAAAATTCACTAGCGCTGTCCTTTTTTCCTCGCCTCTCGTCTAGTCCAATCAAACTTTTGGATTCACGCGAGGGAAGAGAGAGAGAGAGAGAGAGAGAAATAGATTCTCGGTAAGCCGGTGGTACCGAGGTATCGATTACTCGAATTCTCCGATGCTCGTTAGGCGTTTTAGAGAATTGCGAAGTCCGGCCGTTCGCAACTTGCCAAGCTCTACCTCCCACCTCTCTCTCTCTCTCTCTCTCTCTCTCTCTTCGCGTTCCTCTCGCGCTCGATATCGATAGTCGCGATCTATAGAAAGCGCGTGCGGTCGAGGGTTGGCTGGTTGCGGAGGTTGGTCGTGGAGCGAGAGGGGGGGACGACGCACGCTGCGCAAATATCATTACACGGTTTCTATACGCGTATCCGCATAGCACACTCGGATAGTTCCGCGGAATTTGCACGTCCTGTTAAACATCGGCCTGTGTTCCGTCCATTAACGGACCTCGCGGCTCGATAAATTTCGACTTTTACCGTACGCGCGAATTATCCGCAGCGATATAGCCAACCGGGCTGAAAAATAAATGTCTCCGGAGAGGTGAAAGGTGAAAGGAAGAAACGTGGACCGGGTTGACGAAGCGAACGGGTACCGCGCGGCACGACTATAATAATAATCGTATTTCGCGACTCCGCGAGTGGCATAGCAACTACCCTCGCTCCTCGAGCACGAGCTGAGAGAGAGAGAGAGAGAGAGAGAGAGATCGAGTTAGAAGGAGGAGAAGGACGGATTGGGTTGACAAGGGGGCGGTAGGAGGTGGGGTCAGGGGTCGAGAGAGCATACAGGACCGGGGCTTGTACCGTGTACCCAACCTAATAACCACGATCAGCCGCCGCTTATGTGTACCTAATATATCAAATTATGGCCGGTGTGACTCGAATGACAAACCGCGAGCGGGAGAGGGAACGTCGAACGGTAAAGACTCGGAGCCACGAAGGGCCACTATTTGTCCACGCTCGCGTGCATACGTAACTGAAGAAGAAAACTGAAATTGCAAATTTTTCACGCTGTATTGGAGAATTATCGAGTGCCGGGATGTTAGGACGTTAAGGTACATACGTAACGGGGAAAGAAAACTGAAATTGAAAGTTTTTCACACTACAGGAGAATTATCGAGTGTTTTCGTTATCTCGTGGAAGTTCGTTTTCGAGACAGGGGCTGGGTTAGTTCCCTTTTGACACGAAATCTGTCTCATTAACAATCTAATTAATAATCCAATTACGGCGCGGACAAGCATCTCCGACGACGGTGTCGCTCTCTCGTGCGCGCCGGCTCACTCTCCGGGCATATTTTCTGACGTTGACGCGAAAACAATTCTGTCGGGGATGTCTTTCGTCTCGCTTTCGTTCCTTTGCCACCACCAGCGCGCTCCTCTGATACATACCGGACGTAGGGAAAGGGCTGGGGGGTGGAAGCCTGGGTGCACCGAACTCTGGCTCATCTCTCCCTCTCCGCCAACCCCCAGGAATTTAATAAGCAATTACCAGGGATGAAACGTGATGCATCTGTGTACCTGTTTAATGAAAGCAACAGAGGAAGACAGAAGGATAAGTATAGGTGGCTTGACAATCTTCGGAGATAAGAGAAAAATTGCGAAAAATTGAAAAATCTCGAAATATAGAAATTGCGAGGCGCGGTATTGGTCACAGTTGTTGTTCCAAGTACAGTTATTCCGCGAAAAATTCTCGTTCGAACGATAAGGAAATTGGCATGCTTAGCTGTATCGGGTCTAGGTAGAGATAGGTAAATTAATGTGCACACACACACACACACACAAACAAGCGACTACACACTCGGATAATGCATAAATACATAACGCGTGAGTGTACACGGTGCTCTAATTGCCGCAGTTCAAACATTTCTTAGGGCCGGTGCACGGGGAATGGAGGCGATGATAAACAACAATTAATTCTGTTTGCCGGCGAGTAAAGTACAACTAATTACCAGAGATGAAACGCTCGAGCGAGTGGTGGGTGTTTAGGAGGTCGAGGGACACGGGGGAGAGGGGTTAGTCGTGCATAAACGTTGTACACTGGGCCATTCGAGCGAGAAGGAGGTTAGTGCGCGCGGAGCGCGAAGTGGCTGGAGAAAGGGTTTGAAAAAGAGCTTGGATAACAGGAGGCCGAGGGAAAACCCGGCGTGGAAATTTTCAACTCGCCGGTGCTTCTCGACAGCGAGATAAAGAGAGAGAGAGAGAGAGAGAGAGAGAGAGAGAGAGAGAGAGACGAGGACTAGACCCTCGACTGAATTTTGCGAAATTTTCACGAAAAGCAACGAAAGTACGAAATCAGGGAGCAAAGTCGAAGATTCGGTGGTAAATGAGTGGGTGAGGTGGCGAGGCCGAGAATGGGGAGGGGGAGGAGGGGGAGGAAGAGGCGAAGCTCGGAGAAACTGGTGGGCAACGCTAGACGAAAGGGCATTAACGGCCTCTTAACATGCAGATTGCTCCCTAAAGACGTCAGGAGTTCCGCGAACACTGATTGGACGATTATTTAATACCTCGACCGGGGCATTCATTAGTCCAGCAGCCTACGCGTTTTCTCTCTCTCTCTCGCGAGGATCCTCATTGCGATCTCTCGGTCGGTCTCTCCGAATTTTTGTAATTATCTTCATTTGTCATAACTTCGGTATTTTTACGACCTTGTTTGTGCTCTTAATTGAATATTTTTAATTATCTTGCACGGGTTAATAGCGAGAGAAAAAAATTCCGACTCGCGAAACGAGAGAATTTCGCTCGCGGAGTGTAACGCAAAGAGCGAGTAGCGAGAATTAATCTCAAACACAGGGGGCGCGTGTAACGAGAACCGAAAGCAATTCTAATGTTAATGGCTTAGTTATGGCGAATGCGGTGTGTTTTCCTATTTGGATCGAAAAAACAGTCTGGGGAATCTGGGAATCACCAGAGTCGGACGAAAATCCGAGAATCGAGCGATAATTCCGGAAAGCGGCTTCGAAAATCCTGTCGAGCGATCGCAGGGTTGGTCGGGAAAGGAGCGACAGGGAAAAGAAGCAGCCCGATTATATACTCATATATATATATATATATATATATATATATATATCTACACGCACGCACACAGTACACGTATATACATCTACTCCATACCCGATCGCGTTTAATAGCACGAAATTACACCGAAATTGGATTTTAATTTACCATCCGCGGGGCAAATGTATTCAAATTAGCTCGAGGGAAATAACGAGTTCTTCTCTGAAACCCGCTCCCCTCACCTTCGGGGCCAACCTTCCCCTCTGTCTCCATCAGCACCAACCACCACGAATACCGGTACCTTTTACACGTAACCCCGCAGGGTTAAATAAATTTCCTTTCTATTAATGATTATGTAGATTGAACGACATTTCTTCTCCTCCGCCATCGGTGTCGCGACGTGCTCCCTTTTTTTTCTCTCCCTTCTTCGCTCCTCGCCTCGACCATATCGCGAACGAGCGAGGAACGACGAGCGGGACGGAATTAAGGATAATTGGCTCGCGCGTTAGAGCCGTTCTGTTTCGAGAAGACACGTAACTCGACCCAACGTTTCGTCATTTTATTTCGACTCCATTTGATCCTCCTGATTTCCCTTCTTTTTTTTCTTCTCTCTCAAATCGGGAAACGAGGGAAAAATTTGCCGATACTTCACGCACTTTCTAACGACCGGTTCGTTATTTATCGTTCCCTCTCCCGCGGAGGTGGCGGCTCGCCAAGAGATCTCGTCCTCCTCCCCTCCCGCTCTCCCTCTCCTCCTCCACTCGGCACGATAATGAGGGAACGCACCTCCTCGTCGATAAAGATGTATCGCCAGCCCCACCCGCTCCTGTTTACACGCCACGAACATCGTCGCGTCCTGTTACGCAATTTCGAGTTATCGCCTCCTTCTAGTTGATAAACGTTTCAGCCATTCGCGCTATATTCTAATTTCTTTGTCGTTTGTCAAAATCGATCGGGTGTTACGGGATGAATTTTGTTAAATACCTCGTAAACTGTGAATACTTTACTATTTGCTATTTCCCTTTGTTCGAAATGATTTTCAGAGCGAAGCCGAGGAATAAAACGACGCGATACCGAATTTAAGTAACGCAGCAGGTGGAGTGAAATAATGCACGCGAATTGGCTCGCCGCGCGAATCGTTATGCAGACAGCGTTACACAACCGACGATGTTCTTTTCCTTTTTTCTTTCATTTTTTTCCCCTCCTTCCTCGTTTTTGCCTCTTTTCCTCGTTCTTTTTTCTCCTCTTCTCAACTTTTACCCGCGTCCCATCTCTTTATTAAATTATACCGCACTTCTTGTACCGACAATAGCTTCGTCCTACTCCC
>NCVS01001355.1:112018-129613 GCA_003055095.1 Goniozus legneri
GCCCCCTTCCCTCCCTCCGTCGCTCCACCTCGAACCCCCGCTCGTCGCGTACGAACGTAACCGGAATCGATTCCCGACGTGTATTTAATATACACGACTCGACGTTTGATTAATGTTTCGACTCTATTGATGCAACCGCGGAATGAATAAATTACGTAACGCGGGCAGAGTGCAAATAAAGCAATTTTATGTGCGAATGAAATACCAGCTGGGTAGAATTTTTAATCTTGAGGGATACGCGTTATCTTCTTGTAGGTATTCCTTCGTACCTAATATACTACACAAAAAATTAAGGAGACGCTACATTTTCGAGAAATTGTATCTTGATTAAAAATTATTGAATGGAAGGAGGAAAATTCAAATTTCAAATCGATCATTCTATCGATTTAATTAAATTATTTTCAGCTGAGATACAGCCACTTGAAATGTGTCCCTATATTTTGTTTGAGGAGTGTATATCGTAGTCTTCCCCTACTCCATGTTCCAGTTTTATCGGCGAGTCCGTTATCCGCCTCGGACGGCCCGTCGCGATAACTAAATAAATACACACGCGCCGATCCCCGTTTCGAATCCAAGAAAAAAGTCTTCTCGCTCGCGAAGAAATTTATCGTCGAAAGAAAGAAAAAAAAAATGTTTCAATCGGGAAAATTTTACCACGACGAGTGCTTTCGTTCGATCCCGACGTAAACGAGATGGAGCTGCCGAGTACCGAGTTAAACGAGTAGATAATGATGTCCCGAAAAAAAGACGTGTTGGTTTGAAAAAAAGAGTGGCGGAATAAAAGAGTTCGCGGTGACGGGGGGAACATTGTAAAGAGGACAAGAAAAGTGAGTAAGAGAGAGAAAGAGAGAGAGAGCTGGCGGTCTTTTGAATGAGAGGTGAGCTCGAGGTTTTGCAGGTGATAACCGAGCGCAAGGGAGGTGGTAACAGAAAGAGAAAGAGAGAGAGGAGTGCAAAGAAAACGCACGGAGGGGACGCGACATCGCCCGTCGTTGCAAATTGCAATTTTGTTGTGAGATCATTATAAAATACATAATGCCGAGTCGGGCCATCTCCTCTCTCTTTCTCTTCCTCTCTCGGAGAAGGTGGGAGGGGACTCGCTACCTCCGCTTTACTCAGTATCAACGTCCGCGAGGTCCCCATCGTCAGGCATCCAGCAGCACTGTGCAGTCTCCGACGACGGACTTGTGGAGGTGGTGAAGCTGGCGGGGAGGACGAAGGCAGAGCGCGTCTCGTTAAAAGTTTCTAGCGACGCGTATTCTTAATAGTCTGAGCGCGGACACGCCGTCATTAAAATTATAACCAAGCTCTCTTGACGACTATTCGCTAGTGCTACACCCCTCCATCTCTCTTCCTCCCTCTCTCTCTCTCTACTTTTTTCTCCCTCTCTATCTTCGTCTCTCTATATATATAAGTATACACGTATATCTATCTCGTTTCGCACTACGGCTCAACTTGGCCGCGAAAACTGTTGAATGTGTCCGTTTAATCGGGCGCTGATGAGGTCAGGTTCTCTCTCTCTCTCTCTCTCTCTCTCTCTCTCTCTCTCTCTCTCTCTCGTTTCGTCTTTTAACTCAGCAAGCGAGCACATAACGAATTTCCAGGTTGGAGGTGGCACGTAGCGGTTGAAAAAATATCTTTTTCGAACTCACGCTTTTCTCTCGTTTCTCTCTCTCACTCTCTCTCCCCCCTCTTTTTCACAATCTCCGAGCTTCACAAATCTCGGGATCAATTGAGCTCGCTCGGTTTCATACCGTCCGAAACAAAAAAAAAATTAAATGACACGCTCGCGAGCCCGGATAGAGATATATAAAAATCTGAATTCGTTATACGACCGGCTATCGATCGTATACCCGATTTTTACGCGACGATGAAAATTAATTTCGGTAATTGCTGGGGGGTCCAGTCGTAAATTTCTTCCTTTTTTAGTCATCTCGCGATGGAGTAGTAAACGAGCGAGTTGGTGGGGGTAGTCAAACGTCAAAAAGCGGACGCGTAAAATCCGTGGGCGCGGCGTTAATTAAATTCAGATTTAGCGCGTGTCTGGCGTTCGAAAATCACCGGACCACTTTCGCTCTCTCTCTCTCTCTCTCTCTCTCTCTCCCGGACACGCGCGGCCGCGAGCCCAAACGCCGGCCGCGAGTCAATTAATTCGAAAGCCGATAACGCGATCGCATTAACAAAATGATAACGTTAACGGCCGTTTAATTACGATTATAATAAAAATCCCGAGAGCAAGCAAGGGGCAAAGAAGCGAGGAAAAGGACAAACATTTCTTTTTCGCATTCTCCGCGTTGCACGTTGTAAACGACGTTGTAATTAATTGCGGTCGTACCGACGTATTATGTAAATTATAATCGAATCATTCTCCGAGCGACGCTCGTTTTTCATTGTGTCCGCTCTCGCGTAAATTAGGAATAAATTAATTCACCGCGTCATTTGACAAAAGGATAGAGAGAGAGAGGGAGAGAGAGAGGGAGAGAGGGGGTGGGTGGTGAGACTGCCGGACGAGATAGCATCTGGTGACACCTACCTCTCTCTCCCTCGCTTACTCTCTTCTCTCCAAACTCTCTTCCTAACAGTCATTCGTCTTGCTCCGGTGGGATAAACAGTGTCTAGTTTAATTAATATACTTCAATTACGCGTCCTCGTGTTTGGTCCTCAAACATCTTTCTCTCTCTACTTACCTCCCGGAGAGAAAAAAAAAATAATTACACGTCTTTAATTAGTGGAATAATTTGATCTCCCTCTCTTTAGACAGAGTCAATTAAACATCTTTGAATATCAATTTTTATTTATGACCCTCTCCCCACCACCACCGCAGCCCTGAATTCGCAATTTTGTCTCCGCTTTTAGAATGCATAACGCGGTAATATTCATTCGCGAGCGGTGGGCGCGGGAATAAAAACGAACCCGAGATCGAGAACACGCGGAATAAAGTAAGATAATTCATATAGCGAGTGCGTTTCGCGAAATTGTCTCGCGTGAGTCTGGGAGAAAGAAAATCCCGGTAATCGCGAACAGTATTTAAGTCCTGAGGTCCGTGCTCTTTTTTCTCCCCCTCTCCTACCTCTCCTCTTAACTCCCCGGCACACCGGGTATATTTAAACGCGCTTATTATCATATAAATACAAGTTGGACGTTCAATTTACGCACCGGAAAACTGTCTCGGTCTCGCTCGCACTCGCGTCCTCGGGATACCAGCATACATAGATTCGCGTCTCACCGATACCCCGCTCTCGCTCTATCTCGTTGGGTTATACAGCCACTCGCACGAGCCTCGCTCCCTCCCACTCTCGCGCTCACTCTCGTAGTTGCAAAAGTTATTATTGTTATTACCGTACCGTTTAGAAACTTTTGTTGCGCGCTCGCTTCGTGCGATGGACCCTCCTCCGCCTAACCCAACCTCTCTCATCTCTCCCTCTCTCTCTCTCTCTCTCTCTCTCTCTCTCTCTCTCCTTCTCTCGCGTATTCAGAGGAAGAGAAAGAGGGAGGGTGAGGTGGATATACCTTCACTAGTGTACCAACGACGAATCTCTTTGTTACCTCCTCCACTTTGCCCCCTCTTTCTCTATCTCTCTCTTCCTCGCTCCACACATCGTGAAAATTTCAAATTTTCTCAGATAATTTTTCTCCTCCGATTGACCCACTTCATTCTCACGGATGAGGATCCACCAACATTTTCTTGGTGTCGATTTTTTTCTCTCTCCCTGTCTCTCTCCGTTTGCGAATGCACCGGATGTAATTTGTTATCGCGACGGCAGCGTGTATGTATACGGACGATTCGAGAGGCTCGATTTCGTCGAAACAGAGCAGCGAAAAAGGAAAAGAGAAGGCGAATCAGCGTCCTTTAATTAAAGAGATGTTTTCTCAACGGGCGAGCGAGTAATTTAAAGCGAGAACGCGATAAATCGAATTAGCGGTTTCTCGCGTGCGCCTAGAATAAATACACGCTCGGCGGTAAAAAATGAACGAGAAATAGATTCGAGTCCAAAACTATTTGATTTTCCTTTTTAATTAACGAAGCGAATCGATCGAATCGCGAAACTGGTTGCACGCTTGGTGTGTTTTATGTACAAATCTAGGTAGGTAGGTAGGTAGGTAGGTAGGTAGGTAGGGTGCGAGGAAAGAGAGAAAGGGAACGAGAGGGGGGAACAGAAAAAAGGGGTCGGGAGCGCAGCTGGCATCGTGCGAATATCCACCGGTACCGAAATCCAGGGTGCATTAGTTTGATTCGCGAGCGTAAAATTTTTCAGATCTCGATAAATATACTACTCGCAAAAATTAAAGAAACACTCGTCGTTTGAAACACACATAATTCGGCTAAAAGTGATTTAACAGAACCGAGCAGTTGATCATTTTAAAAATTCTAGTTTTAAAACGACTCGATCGATTTGTTTCAATTTTCGAGTCATTATCGTTTTAAAAAGCGTCCCTTTGATTTCTTCAAGGAGTGTATTTTTAACGACGTCTAATCAACGATGTCGCGATGGAAAATCGATCTCTCCCCAGCTGTTTTTCAATATCTCGAGCCGAACGATTAGAGCCAATTATTATTCTTCTTAACGAATCGATTGATATTATAATGAGCCATCGGAATTTGCATTAAATGCAAATGAACGGGGAAAGTGAATTTCGGAGAAAATGAGAATATTTTCATTTTTCATCTAGAGGCCGCGGTAGAAATTTGTAATTCCAAGCGCGCTCTCGCTGAAATCACGCAATTAATTCGTTTTGTCGAGGCGATCGAGCCCGACGGGGCCCGATCGAGTGAATTAACCGCGCGATGATTTTTATTCTTTCCCCGAGGCGAGATCCATGTCTAATTAGTATCACGAGCCTCTCGGTACAGCACCGAGGCGTGGGTGTGTTTTCGAACGGTTTCGCGAGCGAAGGAGAAACACTTCTCCTTTCGCAAGTGGCCTTTTGTACCGAACCAGCCGATAAGATCTTCGCTGTCGCGCAGTCTTGGGAAAGCGGCGAGTACGAGGCGAAATGAGTTTCGAGAGTGGGGAGCAGGTGGTGTCGGTGGCGCTGGATTCTCGAGAGATTTTTGCGAAACCCCCGTGTTCCTTTGCTTCTGGGTTAATCGTCGCGAGGCGAGATCGAGCCGAAGAAAAAACCATCGGCCCGGCTGCTTTTCCAACCCTGAATAATTGAGGATCAATCATGATAAAAATTCGCAAGTGGGGATTTGTTATTCCCGACGGAACGAATCGATTTCGTGTGTTCGCTGAATTCCCTTCTCCTCCTCCGCAGCCCGGTTTAATATAATTAACCTTTCGATTACACGGCTGGTTTTTCCGGCGTGACCTCTCTCCTCCTCCCCCTCCGTGTACATAATGTTAGCCTATTTCCCATTTGTACTCTACTTTTACTACAATGTACAACACTAACAAAAAAAATTAAAAAATTAAAAAAATTAAAAAAGTTAAAAAACTCAACTCAAAAAACTTAAAAAATTAAAAAATTGGAAAGACATCGCCAGGCCTGTGGTTTCTGGATTGCTCTTGTTGCATAAAACTCAATGAAATATAATTAATTAAAGAAAATAAGATTTTGGAAAACTTTCTCGCAAGTCTCAGCGAGACCCAGGTACTATAAATAAGACCCCACCACCGATGTAAAATTTTTTGCCTAATCCTTATAAAAGCGGGTACAGACAACATGAGTAATCCAGAAACAACAGGGCGGGTGATGTATTTTAATCTTTCAAATTTTAAAAATTTTTTAAGTTTTTTAAGCTTTTTAAGTTTTTTGATTTTTTAATTTTTTTGCGAATGTCGTCAAAATAGTAAAAATTGCGTACAATTCAGTACAATTTTTACCTGCCTCTTGGCCGCAAGTTGACTGACGGAATTCCTATTGCGTTTACGCGAATTCCCGTACGCAGCTTGGATTGCACTTGCGATCGCGAAACGACACTCACGATGAGTTACGAAAAATCGCGCGGCTTCCCTTTTTTCTTCTTTTCACGCAAATAACCTCTCGGCTCGCTCTCCTCGAAGTTATTTTTCACTCCTCCCCGTCGATTAATTTTCTCTCCGTTTTCGCTTTACCAAAGCCCAGTTCGATATAAACCCGCGCGCATCCGTGTCGGTTGCATACCCGACCAAATTGATCTACCGAGAGCTAATAGGTATTTTGATTGACCGAATTAAATCGTTATTGCGCCCTGTGTTTATACAAATTAGTTTTTTAAACTACCCTGAACAGCTATTTTCTTCCTTCGTCGTTAAATACACCAAAAAGTAATTACTCGATTTGCGCCGATTGAATTTTTTCTCTTTCTTCTCTCTCTCTCTCTCTCTCTCTCTCTCTCGTTCTCACCACCTCTCGATAAATTCAACTTGTCGCGCTCGACTCGATTTCAATTTTATCTCGCTCGTGTACTCGGCTATCTTGAAAATTATTATGACCGGTACGGTGTGTGCGAAACTCTTCGGGTCTTTGTGTGTACGCGTGTGTACGTGCACGTATATATTGTATATACGTAGACTTAGCATATATAGTATATGTATATATATATCGCTTTTTAATTAAACTCGAGATCTAGGGGCATAATTAATCGTTATTATACAGGAAATGAAACCCAGTTCAAAGACGACTATCTCTCTTCGGCTTTTGCCTCTCTCTCTCCCTCTCTTTCTAGTTCGCTTTATCACCACCCGCGAGAATCGTTATACGCTCTCTAGTGCGTGAGAGAGAGCGAGAGAGAGAGAGAGGGGGAGAGAGAGAAAGAGCTATAGCTATTTACACACAGCCTAGCGAATTACAAAAATCAAGATCTATGCATAATTTGTGTCTCGATCGATTAAGTCAGAGCAATTTTGTTAATCTATGAACTCTTCCCGACTTTTCATTCACGAGGAATGATTCTTTTTTCGAGCGTCGTTACCGCACGAGCGGCTGAAATTGCGAAATAAAAATTCGTCGTGCGCGCTTGTTTCCCTCCAGTCCTCATGGCTTTTCTATTAAACGCACTTTCCCACTTTTCCACCTTCCATTATCCCACTTTGAATTTTCTATTCCTCTACCTCCTTCTCTCTCTTTCTCTTTCCGTGTTCATCGATATACACACTGAAAACTTTATTGAAGCTATTTGATATTTATTCGAAAATATAGAATTAAATATTTAATTCTTACTTAATTGTTTAATAAGATTATAGAGAAATAAAATTGGTATCTGCAATTCAATCATGCCTAGCAAATTGAATATTTGAACGTATGCAGATAAATATTAAGTAAATTCAACGAAATTTTATTTACAGTGCACGAACCAACCGTTCGACAAAAATCATTCCCCGATCGACAAAAATTCGGTCCTCCCGTTTCGCTAGCTCGTATTCGTTATCTCGAGGTTGCCGAAAAGCAGCGTAAAATACGGGAATAAATATTATTTCCTAATTCGTGCGCTTGATTCAATTTCGAGCAGCGACTTTAGCGATGAAGAAGGGGGTAGCTGGAAGTACATAACGGTACATGAAACAACTTGGGTCCTCTCTCGCTTCCACCCTCTCTCACTCACTTTCGTACTCGCGTTTCAGAATGCTAACGAGAGAAAAGGGAATGGATAATTAAAGGAAGAGAGAGAAAGAGAGAGAGAGAGAGAGAGAACGTTGAAATGGCTGCATTCACAGGGACGAGAACTCACACAGCTCCGAGAGATTCGTACGAACACGTGTGCGAGCTCGGAGGGGGGAGGGGAGCTGGTGGGGTTGTCTGCTAATGAGTTAGCCCGCCTTATACCCTTCCTCTCGTCTCTCACTCGCTTTCTCTCTCTTTCTCTCTTTCTCTCGCTCGCTCGCTCCCCCCTCGCCGCTCCCTCCAACGCGCCGCCACTTTAATTGTATAAAGCGCAAATTGGGCGACTTTAATTAGCGTAATTATTCGGTCCGTTCGTCCGTTTACCAAGAATCCTACATCGAGTTGGCTTGTGTCGTATTGAAGAGACGAGGAGGGGCTGTTGCTGCCGCTGGTGCAACGGAGTTGCCGAGGGGGGTACTTCGACTCCATTCCCGCATCAACGAACGCGAATATAACGGAGAATAATTCAAACGAACGCTGTCTGTCGCTGCCACTGTTGTCGTTTCTTTTTATTCTCTTCGCTCTATTTTCCACTCGTTTCTTTTATTCGCATATTCGACGAGTTTCACTTTCACGCAGCGAGTGTGGCCGGGAGTAAATCGAACATAGTATTTTTCAGAGACGCGAGGCTTACTCTGTCTTTTTGCTCCCCGTTCGGTCGAGCGAGGTACGGCGTACCTGGCCAGTTGTTACGACGGATCGAGAAAAAGAAAATTGGCAGGAACAAATCTCGATGGGAGGCAGAAAAAAAAACAGGACCTGGCGAATAGTTAACGATGTGCGAATTAATTATTCCGGTTATTTCCCGACCGTTGCTTTTTCCCCTCTCTTTTAGTTTATATTTAAACGTCTCTATCTCTCTCCGAACAGCGCTTTTTTTCGCGTGCGCACGGTCAGCGCAGCCAAACGTTTAATTCGCCCGAACAAATATTTGTCTCGCGAATTATGCCCCGGCCTATATGGCGAGGATTCAAATCGAGCGAGAGAATAAATACAAATGGCGAAAAAGTAGAATGGCCGATCCGAGAGGAAGGGAGAAAGACTCGGAGGGAGGATTCTCGAAAGCGAGATTCAATTTTGAAAATCTCGAGAGTAGACTCGACCGTTTCTCTCTCCTTCTCTCCCATTCAGTCGGAGGATAGCTTAATTAGTAGGTAAAACAGGAGAAGATGGGGCGTAACTCGTTACTTTCCTAATACAGATTGCGATAACAATAAATTAGCGGAAACAAAATCCCGCGGAACGTAAGTTTCTAAGAACAATAGAGGGATTGTGAATCGCTCTCTCGGAGAGGGAGAGTGGGAGGGGAGGACGATAGACTACGTCGAGGGGAATCTTTGTACGGCCCCAGTCTTCCCGCGTAGAATAATTTTACAAAAGCCGACTAAGAGCGCGTGGAGAGATTTATTTTCGCGAGGCGGATACGCGTTTCCTATTTTAATTCTATCTGAGTGGTCGAGACAATTGAAATTGGACGATGTCGAAAATTCGAGAACCGATTTATTCCGATTCGAAAATATTCCTTCCTCGAGATAATGAAAGTGGAGACTTTGTCAAGAAATGAGATCAAAACAACAATAAACAATAACCAACTTTGTGAATGTTTGCATTGATCAAGAATTTCTGATAAAATGATTAAATTAAATATTTTTGATTCTACAAAGTTAACTTTATTGCAAATAACAATATTGTTTTTCGTGTAACATTTATTATAATTAATACAATTGAGAGAGAATGTCTCTTAGTTGGCTCTTACTTTTTTCAGGAATGTATAAGTAATAGTTCAACAATGTTCACAGAATGTTCGGTAGCAGCGGCGCATGTTCGAGTTGCGGACTAACGATACCAGCCAGCGAGCTAGTGATGAGGGCAGGTGGATCGGTCTTTCACCTCAAGTGCTTCACGTGTACAAAGTGCGGTGGTGCCCTTGTGTCAGGAGACAGGTAAGAAACGAGAAGAACCGAAAAGCCGCACCTTGTCCAGGTGTTGCCAACTTCCGGGGGTCCCCAGGGCTTCGTACCTTTCAGTCGAAATAAAGTCGCGCCGTGATTTGTCGACATTCGTCATTTTTCACCGGCGAGTAAAAAAAAAGAGCGTCTGTTTATTTTCTCGGCAGGATTTTTTTCTCGCGTATCTATCCCGACTCGTAAAACCCGGCGCGAATCTCACCGTCCTCCTCCGGGGCTCGTCCCTCCCCCCTCCTGCGCTCCTCCACGCGGGGACTCCATTATTCCGCGCGGTGCATTGTCGCGCTTGCCATCTCGGCGAGTGCGGGGGGACGACCTCCTCGTCCTTGGAACTCTCGCCTCGGGGTAGTCTTTCTCGCTCCTCTCAAAGTCCTCCGACGACGGGAGACAATAAGAGAAACGAAAGATACCTGTCGCTCGCAATTAGGAGGAGGGGTCGCGAGGTACACCTGGCTCGCGTCGATAATACAGAAATTCGCTGGAATCCGCGAGTCTCTCAGTCAATTCAACGCTACACTGAAAAAAAAATATTTAAAACTGTCATAACTTTTATGAAGAGGGTGATAGGGCTAGTCATGAATAAAAAATAGTCGTAACGAAAGACTATGTAAAGTTATAATTGTAAATTATTCTACAAAATTTTGTTGTATTGTTGTTTAATTTGTAGATTTTGACAAGAATTCAGTTTATCTTCATGAATATGCAATAATAAACTCTGTGTAGTCATTATGCATTATATTGATCAGGAATTTTTAACAAAATGATTGAAATATTGCTGATTCTTGAAACTTTGTTGCAACAGCAGCAAACTTAGCTCCTGTTTTTGTAGTACATTTGAATATACTATAGAAATAAATATTTCATGGGTAAAGTGAATAATTGCTTAAAGTACGGAAATATAATTTAGAATAAAATTAACCGTTTCAACTCATTGTTCAACAATTTTAATTGAGCGTATTCAAATAATAAGTGAATTTAACTAATTTTTATCTTCAGTGTAGTTGTATTAATAATAGTAAAATTTATATGTATAAAGTTGGCCCTCCACTTTTATAATTATTGAGATTTTACGATTACACCTCAGAACATTATTCAGTACAATTATTGAGTAACTTCCAACTAAAGTTTCTTATGAAGAGCTAGTATAATATATACTGCTCAACAATATTAAGGGGACACACCTTCAAATATCTCAATTAAGAATGTTCGAATCGAATCGAGTAATTTTTTCAAAGAAAATCAAGATTCCAAACTATCGATCAAATTCGATTATCCCCATCCAATACACTGTCGTTCGAAAATAAGCATCCCTCGCTTCTTCCGAGAAATTGGCGGTAACGAAACCGCGAGCCCCTCCCGATCCAACCGGGCAGCTATAAACGAGAGTTTGTAATAACGTTTCAGGTACTATTTACTGTCGGGCTCTCCGGTATGCGAGACGGACTGGCACAAGATCGTCAAGTCGACGAGCGTGGCGGCGGCGGCGGCCGCGGCGGCCGCCGGTAACGGCGGTGCGCCCGTTCGCAAGGGCAAAGTCGGGCGGCCTCGGCGCAGCCGCGAATGAGGGGGCAACCCGGTCGGTCGACCGAAGAAGATCCACGCTCTGACGGGCGGCAGCAGTCAAGGTACCGCCGGTACCGCTCCCGGCACCACCCCCGGCACCAATATCGTCGTGCACCAGGCTGTTGGTGGTGGTGGCGCCAGCTTGCTACCAGACGTCGCCCAGGAACCGGATGCCGATGTCCAATCCTCATCGGCCGGTACGCCATTAGTGGATCCGTATTCGCCGCCGCCACCGGGTCATCACCACTATCATCACAGTCTCCATCATCAGCAGCACCACCACCAGCACCATCCCCAGCAGCAGCAGCAGCAGCATCAGCAACATCAGCAACACCAGCTGGGCCTCTCGCAGACGGTCCAGGCCCAGCACCACCACCACCATCATCATCATCATCACCTGCAGATGAGTCCCTACCAGGACTGGTCGCCCTGGGCCCAGGAACCCTGCGACTGAGGCAGCCTCGTCCGCCCACCAGGCCCATCACGATCGTCTTGCCAGCCAAGATGCTCGCCGCTGTTGTGAAAGTTTTGTGATCGTGCAAGTTGCCAGTGAAGTACTTTTTAAGACTCGTAGATGGAGGTCCGTTCGATAGTGACGATTCTCGTGTTTTGTGTTTCGAGTACTCTTGTTTTTCTTCTTTAAACTTATCGAGGAATCGATCGACATGACACGTGCTCAAGGACGCTGATCAGCGAGTGTTGACTACGAAGCGAGAGAAACTGTTCGCGTCGTTCGAACCAAAAATAGGATTAGCCGCCGATCACTCGTTTTCGAATAGTTATTGCTCAATTGCGATTTAAAAATTTAATGAAAATTAAAATAACGATTATAATAAAGAGAATTAGCGAGGTTTGGATTCTCCGCGTTGTGAAAATTGTTGCGCCAATTGTTTTTTTTTTTTTCGTCCTCGACTTCCTCCGACCGTTTGCTCATTCGTCTGGCCACGCATCGTTGTGATTATTGCAAAAAGAGCGTTAACCGCGCAACCAAATGTCTCTAACGAGAAAGTAAATTGAAATTTTTTGTCCGATTCTCACGCTCCGGCTCTGGTAATTGAAAAACCTCAAAGAACTGACAGGTGTGAAAACGGCGAAAAAAAAAGGCAAGCGAATAAAAAAAATTGAGTCAAAAAGCAATAAAAATCAAAACAACCGGGGCGCGCGATACTTATCGATCGATCGATCGCGACTCGCCAAGAGTCGCCGAGAGAAAATTCTCCGTGTATATATTATAAATACTATTACGTATCCGTGGATGAAATTTTTCGATCGCGCGTAACTTTTTTAATAATCGAGACGATAGGTGGGGGGAAAAAAAGAAAGTCGAAAAAAATTGTTAACTCGTTAGTTTTTAGCTGATGCGTTTCGACTAACGGCTGTGAATGTTGAGAGGGAGAGTGAAGAGAAATAGAGGAGAGCGAACGAGGAGAGAGAGAGAGAGAGAGAGAGAAAATAGAAATTGTAGAACGTTATTAAGAAGTAAGAGTGATGGATGGCGCGTCGCAGGGTATGCAGTTCGGACTTATAACGGCGTTCATCCATGACGCGTACCTGCGCGACGTCACCCTCTTTCTCTCCTTCTTCGTTCGCTTTCCCCGAGCGGCCACTTTTCCACCTCTCACGGGAGATCCTTCGCACGTTTTTCACGTCCGAACACCGACCGGAGGCTTCGAGAGCTCCAACTCGAAATTTTGGAAATTTGCATTGATGGCCCAACGTTTGAATTATTTTCTTTATTTTTCTCAAGTAACGCCGCACGATGCGTGTTTTTACGATTCGTTAAACGGAGGACCACGAGGATTTAGCGTTGGAAGATTTTCTCCGGTAAGAAGATCGTAGCGCGTTAATCGTCCGCGAAAAGATTATCGACGGTGGCTCGCTTCCACGCGATAAACTTTTCGGACGAACGTAGGCCGACGATGCTCAAATAGGAATCGAATAAAACGTTCGCGAACGTCGTGACGGCTCGGCTCAATTTTTGGGGTAATAAATGTTAAATGCGACGAGAGTATGATGAAGTTTAAACGAGAAAAGAAGAATTGAGAAACAACAGAAATGTATAATTTAAACGTGTAAATATGATAAATTTTGTATATTGTTAAAAGTTTGTGTGATACGATTATGTATTTTCCGAGACGTTGCGGAGGCGTCGTTGCATGCGCGGTGTGCGTGAGAACGTGCGATCGAGAGCGAGAGAATAATATCAGGATATTGAGACTCTCGATATCCTGTTTTAGTCTGTTTTTCAAATTGTTGCAGAAAAGAGATATTTATCCTCGTGACGCGACGGTTCGTCCTCTGGCGAATATTCGCGACGAAATATCCTACCGATGAACTTAATCGTGCGAGCTTCCGAGCGCGATGACCTTCTTGTTGTTCACAGACGCCGAGTTCAGGCGAGGATACATCGTCGCGAATATCGTCGAGCGTTGTCTCGTTACGTCACCGCTAATACAGACTCGTCACGCTCAAATTTTCCGAGTTGTTTGTAATTTATTTATAATTACGTTGATTAACGATAACACGTACGAGAGCGTGTACAAGAGAGGTAGTGTATGAGAGAGAGAGAGTGTGAGAGAGAGAGAGAGAGAGATCAAAACGCGTGAGAGAGACGCCTCCGCAGAGTCCGCATGCCGCGCGCGTGCGCGTGCACACTTAGTTAAATTTTTTTGTTATATGATTTAAAAACATCACCTTCGACTTAATTAAGGCGGCACGGGGGGATCGGCGAGAGGTGGACCATCCCGAAATTATCTTTTCTCTTGACGGTCCTGATCCGCCACCCCTCGTGTTATGAAGAAAAAAAATAATTACTCTTGTAAAATATCGCTATACACTGAACACACGGGCGCGCTCGAGTGTCTTTACCCACACACACACACACACACACACACACACACGTACAATCGCCTCACACTTACAGGAGCGGGGAACGACCATTCGTGTACTCGACACACATATAGACACTCACACCGGACACTAATCAGAACACGTTTATTAATTAATGAGAATACAAATTTTTTAGAAAATGAAAATAACGATACCCTTGTTTTATTGAATCCCAGGCCTTTTCCTATCCGTACTAAGGAAAATTTTGTTGAAACTATCTATGAATTTGAAAATATTTAAATATCTAAATATGAGCTGTTCATTTTGATAGTGGCCTAAGTCCATTTTCCAAAAAAATTGAGATAATAAAGGATTTACGTTAATCATGTAAAAATAAAACTATCAAGATGACAAATAATTGTTTGTGGAAAATGAACTCAAGTCACGTTCAAAATAAAGGGCTCATATATTGTTTAAAATGTTTAATTAGACAATTAGTATCTACAGATTGAACAATCATGTTTAGCAAATTAAATATTCATTTAAAAGTACGCAAAGAGTACATTCAACAAAATCTTATTTAGATCCAATTATGCGATATTTATTTCCACGGCTCAATTAGCGCTCCAAGTTGCCGTGGGAAAATCGAGCCTCCTGTTACATATCGGCAAGCAGCCAAGCAGCTTAGATCCCGAGGAGTTCGCCTAGTTGGGGAATTTTCGGCTGTCCTCGCTATCGAGTCTCTCATCGAGCAGGTAAGGAAAATTGACTGACATATTTTTAATCGGCGAGCAAGAACCGTCTGGCGGTAGGTTTATTGAAAAAATCGGCTGGAGTGGAACGTTTTTTGAAAATTTAACAAATACACATCAAACGGAAAATTTCGGTTATTTGGGGTATGAGAAATATCGAGTCGTCGCGAGGGTTTTATCCCTGCGCGCGCGTTGTAACGTCAAACCCGGGGCTTGATTAAAATTTCGTCCTGTTTACGCGAATTTAATATACATGTACGAATCACTGGTAGGAGAGTGACCTACCAAAGGAAAAAAAAATATTAATATGTACACGATCGAGTGTATCGATATGTTGGGAGGACCGCGCGCGCACACGCGAGCAAACGAGCGCGAACTTGCCGGAAAATAGTCGATCGCGGTGCATGATTCGTAATAAAGGGTACGAATGGAAAAAAAAAATTTCCTTTTTTTTCATCTCGCGAGTATACGCGGCCGCGTGTGTTTATATTAAAAGAGGGAGAGAGAGAGAGGGAGAGGGTGGGGGATATGTGTAGGTAAGAGAAAAAAAAAATTGCCAAATTGATTTCATGCTACATGACAAAGCGTTCGGGCGCGCGTTCCGTACGGTCGAGCGAATCGCCAGCTCGCACGTGAAATTCGTTTCTGACCGAGTCGTGTACACACGGCCGGCTCTGTGATATACACACTCACAAACACGTACACGCACACGGGGTGGGATTACGTGTGCGTCTACCGGGCACACGTAGATGAGCACCACCGCCTCTTATTGCGCTCGACTATTAACCGAGTGCGTTCTTTTCATCTCAATATAAGTCGAATTTTTCAATCAAAATGGGTGTTGTTTTTTTACTCTCTCTCTCTCTCTCTCTCTCTCTCTCTCTCTTTCTCTCTCTCTCTCTCGCTCTTATATGTCGAATTATCCGCGATGTTTTGATTAAAGTTCCTCCGCTCGCGCTCTCTCCACCGTCTCTCATTGATTTCACTTCGAAATTGTTATTTTCGCTCGCATTTCCCGTAATTTGATGAATTTCATTTCGATTCCTGGCATACTCTACCCGATTGAAAAGAGTAAAAAGAGGAAGAAAAAAATAACTCCAATTCGAAAAATGGCAATGGAAACAATATGTAACGAAACTCGATTGGTTGGATAAATTGACTCGATTAATTAACGCTGGGGCTGTTTCTAATGCGAATTCGATTCGAGATATAGGAAAATTTTACGGTAATAGAATAAGCATCTTGTTTTTAGAGAAATAATTTCCATGAAAATTATTTTCAGGACTAAAAGTAGCATCGAAAATTGTTTTACTTTCGAGTATTTTTATTTTTCATAAAGTTAAAAATATAATTATAATTGTACATCGGTATCTAGGTATCGGTATCAAAGAGTAAAATTAAACTTTTCTGCTTTTATATGGTTTATAATTTATTGATTCACACACAAGTATTGTTTTCTTGAATTAAAAGTAGGTAGTGAATATTTATAGTCGATAACTGAATTTTAAAGACTAGTGGTTGCAACAAGAATTGCCTGCTTACTATAATTTTAATTTTTCATAAAGTTTAAAATACAATTATAATTATGCTTAAGCATACGACAAAGTTCATCTCAAACGATACAAATTCTGTCCTCTTACACGATTTGTATTTAATTAATTCAAATATTGTTTTCTCGAATCAAGAGTTGTGAATATTTCTAATCGACAATTGAATTCCTCTCGAATCAAGATAGCTTTTCTATCAGTGTATAATGAATAGAGTGAGAGAAAGAGGGTCGAAGTAGGAACTGAAAAATGTTGAAAAAAAGCATACTTTACAAGGTCGTAAAAAGTGACGGTAATAACGCTCACTTCCGAAACGTACAATCGAGAGAAGAAAAAAAAGAGGCAGAAGAGAAGAACCTCCACTTACTTCGAGAAAGAGAAAAAGAGAAGTGCGAGAGAGCGCGAGGGAGGGAGAAAAAATCCGCGAATTATTCGGCAGACGGCCATAAAGATGGAAATAAAGATGAGTGGTGTAGGGTGGGGTGGGGGATACGAGGGTCCGGATGTATATCGACCTCGCGTGGGTGGGTGCTGCTGTCGGAAGAAGAGCGAGAGAGAGAGAGAGGGAGAGAGAGAGAGAGGGAGAGCAGGGGTGGTAGAAGAAGACGGGCAGAGAGAGGCAATTATTATTTTGAGTGGTTTGGTGACCGGACGTGGGTTGATATTTTATTTAAGGCACAATCGGCTAATAGCTCGTGCTTCAAGCGGATAGATAACTCGGATGGAGAAGTGTATGTGATAGTGGAGTGAGGCCAAGAGGGATGGAAAGAGAGAGAGAGAGGGGGTGAGCCAAAGGGGTGAATCCAGAGGCAGCGTAACGAGGTGGATGGAAACGAGAGAGAGAGAGAGAGAGATAAGAGAGCTTTCGAGGGTTGTAGCCGCTCTCTCTTCATCCACGAAGGGCGCCACTGGGCTTCACATTAGTAAATTACCCGCTACAGAGAGAGAGAGAGAGAGAGAGAGTACACACTTTCGCGAGAATTTTTACGCGAGTAGAGCTATTACAATTATCGTGAAATACACTCAAAGTGATGAAATGCTCTCGAATATTGCTCGTCGCGAATTGATCGTAGATATAGACAATATCTAAATTAGCCTTTTGAGCGTTTAACAAATTCTCTCTCTCCTTGTTTACGGTCGCGTCTGATGACAGAAACGCTGGGGGAGAGAGAGAGAGAGACCGCAGTGCATAGGGAAAATGCGAGCTTGTAAGTATCAGCGTGCAAAATTCATCGTCGCGGTTTTCCGAAACGAGGATCCTCTCCTTTCGGCTTCCGGCGTCGTGGCAACCGGTGGAGTCTAAATAATCAAACTTAGCATGAGATACACCGTCTCCTCTATTTTTACCCC
>NCVS01001355.1:139223-150732 GCA_003055095.1 Goniozus legneri
TCTCTCTCTCTCTCTCTTCCTTGCCAAGTCGACATATAAACCGCCGATCGTTCGGGCAACCACCTGTGCCGGCGATCCCCAAGAACGACTCTTGTCGACGAGCCGCAGAGCCACGAGTGACGAAAACAAAAGAAACGAAAGAAGAGAGGAAGGGAGAGACTTAGGCTAGAAAAAACAAGACAAAGATGGTAGACTCTTCTCTCGAGTGTAGGAAAAAATGAGATATACAGAGTGCGCGGTACGGGAGTTGTTAGCGTAGTTGTTCGTTAGGAGCGACTTTTTCTCACCCCATAGGGCCACCCTCAGCCTCGTACGACTTGCACGCGATTTTTCTACTTCCCTCTTCACCGCACGAGGCTACATTCCGGGCGAGTTACTTCGTGCATCGTTTCGAGGAAGCCTAACACCTTAAAACTAAACCCCATAGGGCTACCCTTCACCTCGTCCGGCTTATACGCGATTTTTCTACTTTACGTCAGACTCGTACGCGATTTTTCTACTTCCCTCTTCATCGCCCGCGGTCAATTCATTCCGGGCAAGCTACTTCGCGCGTCAATTCGTGGAACCCTAACACCTTAACACCGTAACACCCCATAGGGCCGTCTGACTTGTACGCGATTTTTCTATTTTACCCTCTTCACCGCACGCAGGCTAAATTTATTCTGGGCAAGCTACTTCGCGCGTCGTTCCGTGGAACGACGGCGAAATAGCGAACGTCGGCGTCATTTCCCATGGGAGAGTAGTTGACGCGACCGGCCGGGAGAGTGGAATTATCGCGGAATTACCCCACTCGACGAATTCTCAAAGAGTAATTAATCGGCGTGGGGGATGCGCCGCGGATAGAGAGCTCGGCTCTCGCAAAATTTTCCTCGGGTTCATCGCACTCCTTCCTCACTTTGGGTTTCTGAAACATAAAAAAATAATCCCCGCATTAGCATAAGGTCCATTTAGCGAATTTTTACGGCCTTATTTTCGCTTTATCGTCGAACCCTTCTCGCACGCAACCCCTTATACTTCTTAATCCCCCACCATCTCGCGATCCATCACGGGAATATTACGCGGGAGAAAGGAAATTTTTCGCGCTACCGGCGAAATTTCGTTAGGGACTTTTACGCGAGGCTGGTCACCCCTGGAGGCCCTCGCGCGTCTTCCGTGCCGGTAACCCCATCAATCGTAGTTTTTTGACCCTCTCTCTCTCTCTCTCTCTCTCTCTCTCGTCTTATCACCCGCTCCTTCCAACTCGTCAAGGATGAAATTTCACCCGAATGAAATTTCCCCGCGATTATTTTATCGTAAATGTTTTATTAGCGCGGCGTTTCATCGGCTCGAGGAATTTTCAATGAGCAAACTCGGGAGCGATAATTATCACCGGAAGAGGTGAAAAACCGAGGGTGTTGAACGGTCGTTCGAGCGAGTTTTCTCTAAAGCGAGATTCAATTCGCGACAGTGACGAATCCAATTTCACTGGCGATTCCTGAGAGGTAACGAACGGTAAAAAAGATCGAACGGGAAAACGATCGAGCGTTTTCGGTCAGGTGAGAGTTTTTCACGTGGCGAGTCAATTTCGCCCACTTCACTCGCCGCTAAATTAACGTTTCGCTGTTGTACGTGTATATGGATACGCGGCACATACGTATCCCTTAAACAACGTAGCTTGTAAATTTTCCGTCCAATAGTCACCCCCCTCTACCTCCCACCCTCCGTAGTTCGATTCTCCAAAACGGGTCTATTGTTTGCTTTTTATTCAATTCTCCCGCAAACCCCGGAGGGCTGCTTCCATTGTTTACAGTGTCCCCCAGCTATACGTAACAGATGCAAAAAAGTTTTGTTAATTGAAGAACCGTGGACTACCCCGAAACGACAAATCCGAAAAGCTAAACTGAACGCGATAGCGAAAAAACAACGCGACCAAATCGGATTTCGCGCGAGTGATCGCGTTACCGGTCATTTTTTTTCTCTCCATCGGGAGAATAAAAATTCCCTCGTCTTTCGGTTCGTTCCGTATTCCCGCCCATTCGGTGAAATTCGGGAAGACTCGTGACGCGGACGAAATTGATGACGAACGGCGCCCCGGTTCCGATCCCCAGGCTTCCGCGAGATTCGAAAATAGAGAGAGGAGAGTGCATCTTCGACTGGGCAAAAAGTCGGGGAGCCGAGTGAAAAATGAGCCCAAACCGAGAACGCGACCGCGTAATTATTTTTTCAGTGAATCTACCCTCGTAAGAGGATAAAAAAAATCTCGGGGAAACGAATCGACAAAGGATGGGAAACTAATTGCATTGCGGTAGACGTTTGTTTTTCTTTCTCCCGTTACATGGATCGGTTGATGTATCGGTGAGTTGGGTTGGGAGGAGAGAAAGAGACGACGAGTGCCTCAGTCGTGGCAGAGAGCTGGGGAGCGAAGCATCGATACGAAAGTCGCCCCGGTGCGCGTGTCGATGAGAACTGTAATAGTAAATTGTACAACAAGTGCGCAAAGTGAGGGACGTCTTGGTGCTCGTGCATTAATTTACACGAGTACTCTTAACGCAACATAAGCAGAAGCGAATGCATCGGCAAGTGTCCCTCTTTGTGCACAAGTTGTACACGATATTCTTCGTAACATTAGCAGAGAAAGTTATGGTACGTAAGATTGGGATTTTTGTAACAGATTAGTACTGGGTAAATCATAAATAACAATATTTAAGGAGTAATATTTTTTATTAAAGTGAGGTCATTACATTACTACATAGTAAATACATGTGTTCGGTAAAATGAGTCACTTTGCGTACGTCGTACAGTACGCAAAATCAAACTTTCGGTGTTGCAAAGAAGTAATTTCACTTCTGACGCGACAGTTTAGATAGAACTATCTCGATAGCGAGCGAGATAGGAGAAAGCCCGACGAGCCGCGGTTAATCGAGACCCAAACCATCGCATTCTTGGCTTTTTATCTCGCACGATTCTCGCATTTCAGCCTCTGCAACACAAATTGTATAATTACTCCGTTATTCCAATTATACCGAAACAACGGAAAACAAGCGTGTAATAACAGTGGCGCAACGAATCGCGATGTTGTTACAATTAATTAATTCAACAATATCGGTGTCGTTATTAATAATCCACCGTCAGTAATATATTTCTCGATTATTCGTATTATTTCGTTTGAATAATTACAAGGTAAATTGATGCATAGTTGAAGGGAATTAACATGTTCCAGGAGAGAGAAGCCCGTTTTTGAATCTTTCAGCCGGTCCCGCGCGATAATTCATCACTTAATTTGCGCGAGTCGACGCTCGCGATTAATTTTCGTTTGTCGTCGACACGGAAAAAGAAGCGAAGGTGAGCTAGGCGTAGAGCAGGAGGGAAATAACGATTCGCGCGCGTACAATCGGACCCAGTCTGCTACCCGCCCCAGCGAGAACAATTAACGTCGAGGTCCGCGGTACGCGCGCCTGACGGATGAGCGTACGCGCAACGCCGCTGCATGACGGGTGTAACCCACTTCAGGCGCGGAACAATTGCGTCATTTTCGGAATGTATGACGGATGCGTCGCGAACAGATACCGAGGAGATACGGCTGTGGATAACGGATGGAAAAATGCCCTCGAGGGGAGAGAGACGAGCAGGCGAGAAATTAACCGATCGGTTCTTTGGAAGAGTTCCAGTTGTCGCGCGAGAAGCCCAATCGATCGAGAAAATTCGAAAAAATCGCGAGGAACGGGATTATCGTCGCGAGATAAATTTGAATGGCAAATCAAGTTGGGAATATTCACTGTCGCCCGATAACGAATTCAATTATTCGCGAGGTAAAAATTAACGATATCGGGAGACTCTGAAGAGAGCCAACTCCGGCTGCGAAGCTAATTATCTAGCTCGACGATAGTAGCGACAAAGTTGGGAAAAGAGAAGACGAGAGAGACGAGCGGGATTCGATATACCGAATTCCTGTCGAGTGCATAATGCATATAGCAAAATTGGTGATTCGGAGTCGAGAAAGTCGAGAAAACCGTGCGAGAGAGTGGCTACGTCATAGAGGGCTACGCTCCTGAGTTGCCGAGTAGGGGTGTGTTTCGAGTATTCGCTACGAGCATCCGGTAAATAGGCCGAGCGTTCCGGTTCATAAAGTACGGTTGACTGATGTACTCGATTTTTTCCCTTTTAGCCCCTCCTCTCGTTCCTCCAGCCAACGAAAAAAAATTCGGGAAATCGAATGAACTCGGTACTACTTTCACGGCTGAATATCTACTCTCCGAGTAAGAGAGAAGAATTTTTAAGGAGGAACTCGAGAGGAAAGAGAGAGAGAGAGAGAGAGAGAGAGAGAGTATCGTTAAAGCGACAAACTCGAAATTTCACAGCGTTAGAGTAAAATCCAGGCAATTTGGCGATTCCGAGTATCGCGCGTCAAATCGAATATCTACCGGGATTGAGCTAACGATCCGATCAGGTGATATCGCGTTGAGGGGTGAGTTTGAAAAGCGAGAGTAGGGTGTGGGATCGAACACCGATTTGCATCTTGTTTGAAGACGCGGCCACACGTAAGGTGAGAACGAGCGAGTGTGTTACAGAGAGAGAGAGAGAGAGAGAGAGAAAGAGCCGGGAGCCGGTAAACAAGCGGAAACTCGACCGGGCCGATCGAACGATAGTGCATGAGCTGGCATATTCACGAAGCGTGCTTTTCACTCCTACTGTACTACCTATCGCGTTGGCGTTCACCCTTTCCGAAATCCCAGCAAAGTCTTTCGCAATCGCGACCACCGACTCTCTCACTCACTCTCTCTCCCTCTCTCTCTCTCTCTCTCTCTCTCTCTCTTTCTCTGTCGATACACACTCCAGCCCGGAGCACTAATTGGGCCACTCGACACGCAGGCCCTTATATATATCACAGAACCGGGGAAAATATTTGCCCAGAGGGGTTCGCTGTCGGAAGCGCAAATTCAATAGACCACACTAATAAGGTCCAATTAGATATCACTGTAATCATTCGTGAGAAATATTTCTATACAGTGTAGATTTAGGTAATAAATGTTGGCGACTTTGTATTTCCGTAGACCCCATTACACGAGTGAAAGGGTTCAGGGATAATTTACCACATAATGGAGTATTGTGCAATACAATGAATTACGAAAATTTATAAAAATATGCCACTCCACAAGAGAAAATGAAAATTTTTCTACACTATCATAACTCACGCGCCAGGACGAATTCGAGAAAATTGTCATTCCTCAAAGGTCAATACCAATCTTGGAAAAATTGCCATTCTTCAGGGGACAGAACTTTCTCGAAAATGACAGAATTTTAGAGAAAATTTGGCCCCTGAGGAATGGCAATTTTTTTTAATTCGGATCCGGCGCCTGAGGAATGGCAAGCCTGCATACGTGTATAGAAATTGTCATTCCTCAGGCGCCGATACCGATTTTTAAAAAATTGCCATTCCTCAGGGACCAAAAATCTCTCAAAAATGACAGAATTTTAGAGAAAAATTGGCCCCTGAGGAATGGCAATTTTTTTTAATTCGGATCCGGCGCCTGAGGAATGTATTAAAATGTATTTATTCAAAGATTTGTCGTGGCCTATGAGGAATAGCCAGCTCACGTATCATATGTATGAAAATGGTCATTCCTCAGCGGCTGAACATTCTTCAAACAAGAGGGAATCATTGAAAAATCTCAAGTTAAGTACTGTAGGATTAAGGAATTACAAAAATTAGGAAGCTTGAGGATAATTGTTATTCTCCTCTGCAGCTTCCCACGATAGGCAGGGCCTCTAGAACACGACGAAATGTGACGGAGAGTGACACGTCGTGAGATAGAAGGAGGGTGTTCGAGAGAGGTTGATGGGTATATTATATTATACAATATAATACATTTAAAATTCAACAATTTGTCAGTAAAATGCAATGAAATACACTGGACACTTAGCAGTCTTTTTGCCCACCGGTTGTATCTCCTGAAAGGCTGATGAGGTCTTATGATGCTTCTTACTGTTCTATGTTCTCTATGTTTTGCGTATTATCCAGAGTTCCCTCTCCTACTCTATCTGGTCCGCGGCAATGATATTCATCCTACCTGCTACGTTTAGCAGGCATTACCCTATCCGCCAGTTGGAGACGTGCCACGTGGTGGTTTCAGACTTCTTCTGTAAAGAATCTTAGGGTTAGGTGATTCTTCGCTCATTCACATCAAAAATCAATTCCAACTAATAGAATCTAAACAAATTAAGAAATCGGCGGTAAAATTAAATGAAATAAAATACAAATTAAAAAATTCAGTAGTATATTTCAATAAAATATAATACAATTTGAAAATTCGGAGTGAAATTCAATATAATATAATAGAAAATGAAAATTCGGAAGTTGCAATTCTATAAAATATAATAAAAATTGAAAATTAGAAGGTATATTTCATATCGAACACTATATCACCAAATCATGTTAAACACTTCATTCTGATCTCACATCACACACAAAATTTTTAGTCCATATTGAATACATCATCTTCAATTCTTACCAAACACTTCATTCTTAATTCATATCGAACACATCATTCTTAACTCCCATCCAACACATAGTCCCCAGCTTCGTATATACAATAATAATTGAATTCATTATTCATTAAATACAATTCAACTAATTCAAATGATTTCAAATGAATGTAACGTCATCAACAAACATATATTATATGACATTGTGCGACGTTATCCAAATGTTCGATAATCGTAAATTTAGTAAATTCTCGTTCTTGTTGCATTTGAATTTCGATATTATTTTGCTGATCCAAAATATGCTTCCAAGAAACTAAATATTCATTCATATGAATTTTTACACCAAAAGTATGAGAATTAAAAAATATTCATTATACAGCAAAATACTGATTGTCTGAGCGAAACAAGCGATATTTGTTTCGCGCAAACGAATATTAGATAACCAAATTTTATTTCTTGGTTCAAATGAACTTTTTTCACTGTAATATTGAATATTTTCTACGTCAGGCTTGCAGAAAAATTTCATTAACACAGTTTGCAATGAAAAAATATCGAAAAAAACTGCGTTAGATCGAAAGAGTAAAAAATTCGAAGGTAACGTTACAAACGATTAGTTTGAGTTAAATGTGAAACCAAATTTTCAGCAAATAAAATTTTAATTAAATTAGGTTTCCGAAACAAAAGAAACCAGGAAGTGAGGTATAGTTTGTGTTTTCTATAATCGAAAGGAATTATCAACGCAATCATCGTTTGCGTATCGAGAAATCAATTCTCCTACCTTTTTCTTCCATGGAGAAGTTCGCTACGCCAGCGGGCGGAATAGTATGGGCATTGTGTCATGATTTTTCATCATTCGTCGGTTTTTAATGCCACCCTTCTGCCGTTCCGTTTCTCTCGTCTTGTGGTTCACCCTCTCTCTCTCCCTCTCTCTCTCTCTCTCTCCGTTCTCTCTTCCGCTTTACATCTCTCTATCGCCGCAACGGCCTCGTATTGTGTCGCGTCTCATCGACCCGCACCATATGCAACCCACGTAGCGAATCGTCTAGATTCCGTATAGGTCATACACGCGCGAGAACCGGACACATTAAAAATAACGCACGGTTGACACGTAACGAGACCGACCCGCCATTACGGGCATTATCGATAAATTTGCCTCGCGAGCTTTTTTTCGATACGCCAGCCAACGAAAATAGGGATAAAGCTGTAAAAATACAGTAAAATTTTGAAATAGGAGATAAAAATGGCTCTCTTTCTCTCTTCGCTGATGAAAACTGAACTCGAAACGATTCTAATACTCTCACGGCCAATGTTAACTCGTTATACCATTGATCATTACATCATTGACAAAGTTTTTCGGGGATGGAAAGAAAAAGCGGAAAATCGTTCAAGCCCTTTGAAGATAACTGGCCCTTTTTAATCGACTCGGGCGCAGGAGGGAAAGAAAGAGAGAAAAATTCTCAACTCGAAGCTAATCAACTCCGGTGCGGAAAGTTGACCCGCTGTTGTCAAGCGCACGCTCGGCAAAGTCCGCGGTACGAAAAGAAAAAAGGAGGGCAAAGTGATAAAATCGGTTTTCGAGCAGACACATTCTATTTTTCCCCCGCTGACGGAGGATAGGGCCGTGGGATTTCCGATACGATCGAATCTACCCCTCGACTGTCCGTTAGTGCGTCGAAACGCTTAATGACCGTATCGGCTCGTAATCAAGAGGCCACGTGCGCTAACGATCAACGCACATCCATAATGTATCCGTGAGAGAGAGAGAGAGAGAGAGAGAGAGAGAGAGAGAGAGAGAAATGGGGGCCCGAAAAATGGAACGGCATAAGTGAAAACCTGCGGTATATATAGAGAATGATATCGACCCGTTATAGGGAGACGCTCGTGAATAAACAAAAAAGCCGAGCCGAGAGAGGGTCTTTTGTATTTTCCTCGAGCCAGCGCGAGCTTTTAAAAGGGGATCGTCTCGGCGATATTCGATCCCCGGGATGAACCCGCGAGAGCGGTTGCCTATGTAGACCGGGTGGGGGGAGAGGGGGCCGTTAAATTCCAAGAAAGAGCCGTAACGGGGATATTTTCGTATGAAACTGTTGCTCGGAAGCTTCCCAGCTCGCTCTCTTTCTCTCTCCTCCTATCTCTATCTCGTATGTGCTCGCGTGTGGGAAAGAGGGAAAGAGGGAGAGCGAGGGTTGAGTTATACGCTAGGAGCCGTCGGGTAAGGGTAGCTACCCCTACGTGTGCGTGTACGTGGGCGCGGAGGGGGGCGAAATCAATAATATACCTCCATTCAAAGCCACGAGTGTGTCAACGCGTTCCTCTACACGCGCTTCTAGTGTTCTCCCTCTTTCGAGCGAGAATCGAAATTCCCACACGTGCGAAAATTAAACGTTTTCTCTCGCGCACTCTGACCCCCTGACACGGCCAGGGGCTCGAAAACAATCGATCGCGACACTCCGAGTTCATCTCTCTCTCTCTTCCCTTTCTCCCCCTTTTGCCACGAGCGAGAGACGCTCGACGCAAAAATTATGCAAATCGCGTCTTTCTCAACCCCTCGCGAAGATTTCTCTCGACATCGGGAATTTTGAAAACAATCGATTTCCACTGAAATTTATTTCCCTCTCGCAAGACATTAATAGAGATTCGCATTACGTATATCAACTTCTCCCTACCACCGAGTTTCTTGTCTAGCCAAGTCCCCCGCCCCCTTTTATCGATCCTAGTGGGAAATTTATTCCAGCGGACCCACGGACCGGAAATATTTATCTTCGATACCGCATTATATCAATTTTCTGGTCAGCTCGTGGGCTTTTATTAGGTGCGCACGGCGGGATGTATAGGTGTATAAGATGGAGGGAGTGGAGGGGGAGGGGGAGGGTATAATCCGGACAGATTGAATCCAGGAGCCGACACGAGGACCATCTCCCGGTACTTCGTGTCGTCGAACACCGAGCCGTCTACTAGACATACCGTTCGAGTTTTTTTTGCTCCCTCGAATTTGCGCAAAAACTCGCTACTACTTCTCTATCGGTTCATCCGATCGAAACGATACCACGTTGAGTTCGAAAATCGATTTAGCTTCTCGATTTTTGCTACCTCAATCTCTCTCTCTCTCTCTCTCTCTCACACACACTTTTCCGCAACAGCGCGCGCTCCAGGGGATTATACTTGTAATCCGATCGCGTTAACCGGTCAAATTCACGATTATGCTGACTTTCGTTATGGATGCATGCGATCGTAAACGAGAAAAATTTCACGATTGCGCAATGTCGAACAGCGAATGAAATTGAGTTACATTACATTATCTTTTTCTCTCTTTTCCTTCCGCTCGGTGAGAGAAAGTTTTTCGGTAAAATCGAGTCTCCGGATCAAAATTTCAAATCAATTTTTTTCCTATCCGCACCCTTTGAATATGAAGCCCGAGGATAAAACCAATTTCGCGAATGGAATTTTCCTCGCGAGATGGAAATTCGGCCATCTCGTGTTTTTAATCGACATTTTCCGGGCGGCTCGCGTAGGCGGGGGGATGAAAACTCGTCGTGTGTTTCGCGTTAATTTTCTCGCGGTCCGGCTATTCACCGTGCTAGACTACTAGACGACCGCCCCCCCCCCTCTCACCCCGAGTTTCGTTTGTTTGACCTCCCTCGTGGTCGCACTTTCGCGAGCGTGAGGTCGCCGGCGGGTTTTTCTCCCGGCTGGTACAAATCACCCCGAAAGCCCCGAGCGCAGCTCGTCACCGAAACGCGCCGTCGGACGCTTTAAGGGTGAAATATACGTCGGAGGCCGAGCCGGAATACAAATCCTCCGGTTTCTTGCCCTCCCTGCCCCCCTGACCCTCTTTTTCCACCAGCAACCCTCGCCCTTCCACTCTTTCCGTTACCTCGGCCGCATCTCGGAGCGTGAAATCGAGACAAACTTTTGCCCTCCGAGTCCGAGGCGTTTGTTAGTCGCGCGGGGAAGAGAAAAAAAAATCAGCCCCCAGATGAACCAAACGAGAACGAGTTGTAATTGGACGCGATTAAATACGAGCGAGCGATATCGGTCTCGGGGTAAAGAAAAAGCGATGAGAGCGATAAGACACGGAACCGAGCTCGAGATTATACCGTACACGTAGCGCGGAAAAATACGAAACAATAGCAGCAAAGCCATGAAATGTAGAAATTTCGAAATTTTTCCGGGGATGGCTTGGAAAAATCTCGCATTCCGGGCGCGGAAAAGCGAGAAAACTGGTGGGAAAAGTTGTTCCCTGCGTACGTAGTGGGCAGAGACGCGGTTTACACGAACACGAAATAAAGGAAAAATGGATTATATTGCAGCTACGAAGGGGATGTGTTTTTCCTATTTTCCTGGTGTGTGGTTTCAGAGGGGGTGGCGCGCGCTCGGTAGAAGCCGAGAGGGAGCTCGCACGGTGCGAGGTGACGTGATGCTCGGGTTATGCTGCTGAACGAGTACGAGATCAGCGGTGCCGGGAGCGCCGGCAGCGGCGGCATGCCCGGCTGGACGACGTCGAGCGTCAGGGGCGGCTGGTCGACGCCCGGCCATCGAAACTCGAGCATGAGCCTCGGGGGTAGCGTGCCGTCGCTGCACAACGCCGGCTCGATCCGTTCCCTTAGGTCCCAGCACTCTGTCCAGGTGAATTGTGCAAAAAACCTTATTCCATTTTTTTCCAAACCCCTTTTTTGTTTCACCCCGCGAGTAACAGCGCATACAAATTAACGAGTATTTCGGTGAGAAAAGTAGGAGCTAAGTGGTTTTCTTAGCGATATCGATTAAAATAATGAGGTTTTTCTTGTAAATAACATTTTGCAACAAAATTTTGAAGAATGTTTGTTTTATTTTATTAAAAATTCTCGGTCAATGCAAATTTAACGACTATACAAAGTTGAATCTCGTTTCTTGAAATATTAAATTCTTGTATGAATCTACGAGATACGTCGAAACAACAATATACACAACAATATGTTGAGTTGATGAACTCGTTTGATAAATACAACAATGATAATTAGAGTAGAGCGGGGCTAGTTGAGCAACTTTTCACTAAAACAGTTATAAC